>JAXGGA010008192.1:0-58323 GCA_038373865.1 Uloborus plumipes
TGTTTAAAATGTTTATATAAAATCAAAAGCTTTTTTTTTTCGAACGTGTTAAATTAGGAGAATGTGGGACAAAGTGAAATAGTTAAAATGATTTACCTGTTTCAAAATGAATAAATTAGAAATTTGTTTTAAAAATCAGTGTACACGTAGAAAGAGTAATGTTTTTTGTAATAAACCTTGAGTTTAAACATTATTTTTTGTTTTTGGCACTTATTTTTCACCTTAAATTTTTTTTTTCTTTTCAAAAAACCACAGGGCAAAGTGAAAAATGCAACATTTTTGCAAAGAAACATTTTCAAATGGATGAATAAATAAGAATTAGTAAGTAAAAGAACTTGAATAAATTAATAAATGAAGAAATACGTTCGTGATTTAGTAAATGAATACATAAGCAAACGAAATGAGCTATTTCACTTTGTCCCTTCCACTTTATATATATATATATATATATATATATATATATAATATATATATATATATATATATATATATATATATATATATATATATATATATATATATATATATTATATATATATATATATATATTATATATATATATATATATATATATATATATATAAAGGTGGATTCTCTGCAAAGTAACAGAAACATTTAATACTTGGTGATGTGGTGCCTTCCATAGTGTTTGTGAGCGAAGGATGCATTTATTGAAATAAAGTAGATCAATAGTGTAATTTTACAAACCTGTGCTAGTTACGTCTTGCACCTCAACCCATTTCTAGAGAATAGAGAGCTTTTACACACAACGTCTAATGAAGGTATCCATTTTTAAGGATCAAGGCCATTAACTATACAACTCCTGTCTTACGAAGTTAGTAAAGGACGCATTTAAAACACTAATATTTTAGAGTTCCAACAAAGTTATTAAATTTTAGGTCCATTTTAAAGGGCTTCAACTTCTGTACAATGAAATATGTAGCATCCGAAGCGATTGCGTTCAAGCAATATTTTAACAGCGTAATACTTTTCAGCAATGCTTGCATATTTCAGCAGAGTTTTAAGTTACATTTAGAGGTGTAAAATTAGTCCCATGAGTTCACGCATGCAGTCTGTTACGTATCGAGAAATGTATAAGTACATGAATTATATGTGATTTTTCGTCAGTTGAATGGCAATGGGTTTAAGACAAAACTTTTCAAGTTCGAAGAATATGAATTTTTTTGTATGTTTCGTTCCCGTGAGTAATTTTTTTTTTTTTTTCGATTTTTTTTTTTTTTTTTTAGTTTTTTAGTATTCTTAATATTTTGCTCAAACGCTCCAAGTTTATGGTGGATACAGTGACTAATAGCCTGGGGATTGATGCCGGTACTGCGTTCCCAGTCGTTTGTTCTTTGGGCAGGGCCGCCATGTTTTCCAGAAAATGGCTTTGGGGCTAGTTGGCAGAGTCAGCTTGGGGTACCTTGCATAGGCCAGCGGTCTATGCCAAGTTACCCCATAGTATGGGCGTGACATTGCATAATAACAGTTACCTACACAGACCAACCTGCTGTCCCTTCTACTGTACGGCTAATGCTGGTGTTGAAAATGTTCCTATTTCGGGTTAGGGGTAGTACTAGTGCTTAAAATGTCCCTAGTGCTTGCGTTGAAGGGAGTGAACCTTCAATCCCCACTAGTGCAACCGGTCCTCCGAAACAAGTCTACTTTTGACCCCTGATGACATTCAACCTTTTCAGAAGAAGGGCCACGAAAATGGACAACCAAAGGAAAAAATAGGAAGCATGGTACAATCCAAACCATAAACCGACACCCTAATTAAAAATGATGTGGCAGCGAGAAAAGGCTGATAAACCACTTTTTGTTGATGGGAAAAAGAAAGAAAACAAAAATCAAGACTGCAAAATCAAAGAATATTACAAAGAAACGTTCAAAGAAGGATGAGATTAGTAAAACTGAAACTGATGAACCTTTCTCTGATGCTATACCGTGTGTTGATTATGAATATAGCTATGATTTCTTGGAGAATAAAGATGAGCCATTTCTGCTGGATCTTGTCTTCCCCACCTTCCCACACAGTACCCACCTGCAGATGAGATAGCATTAAATGCTGTTGTGGGAGTTGATTAGGTGAGTATGGGGTAATGGAAGCATGGAGCCCGCAAATATCCAGGGCAAATACTTAAAGTCGATAACGAGGACTTTTCAGTCTCCACTGCGGTGAAAATTACAAATTATTGGAAGTGACCAGAGCCACCCGACGAAATCTGGTGCCCCAAGAATAAAGTTCTGGGGGAAATGACCCCCTCCCATGCAGATGAGTAAGGACCCATATTTTGCAGTTGACATGAAACATTTGTAACCTACCTACAATGCTAATACATGTATTTTCAAAAAAATTTTTGACAAATAACCTTATAATATTTTGAAATAAATACTTAAAAAATGTTATATTGCTGCATATTTACCATTTCAAACGACGTGCCAACATACCCCGATGCATCTGCCAAATTACCCCGACTCCGGGGTAAGTTGGCACTGTTGAGGCGCCTTCAAAGAACATTTTTCACGAGTTTCCCAATGAATTTTCGATGATGTTCCTAGTGTTTTTTTGTAGCCAAGATGTTACCATATCAGAGGCATAAATCACTTTTACCGTAAGTACTCAATAGAAAAAATTAGAAAAATCGAGAAGTAAAAACAATGCCAACTAGCCCCGGTCTCCCCTACTCACTATAATTGCATTGACAAGATGCTGATACTTGTACAAGAAAATGAGATTATAAAAAAAGAAAGATAAATTAAAAAAAAAATCTGAGCATCTTCATCAAAAGAGCCGACAAAAAATAAATAGATAAATAAATATATAATTATTTGAAATGTTTGATTACGCCTACGGCTCTTGAGCTATGACACTTTAAAAATATTTAAATATAGGTATTTGCATTTGCACCACTTCTTTGCCTTCAAAAAAATGAGAAAATTAAGATAGATAACTTTTCAGTTTGACAAGAAAATAAAAGATAAGCATAAAGAAATTCATTCAAACTGTTTGCAAGTATATTTTCAATATTTTCTTTTCTTAACTGTCTAAAAATAGCTCCGAAAATGAAATAATTCAAAATTGGTGGATTCCACACCATATGTGATCTAGCAGTTTTATCAATTTCTCTTCCACATATTTCAACATATATATATATTTCACAACTTTCTTTTAAAAAATCCTTTATCAAGAGCATCTCGGACAGCTCTGAAATTCTGCCAAAAAATTCCTTTAAAAGGATAAAATAATCCAAACGAGTATTTGCGCGGCATCTTTTTATTACTTTCACCAGAATAAATATGTTCAGTAGTTCGCGATATCTAAGCTTAACAACAAACACATAACTCAATATTGAGTTATATTTTTAGAATTCCATTCTCTACTCAAAAGAACGTCGAACTGTTATTTTACTTCCACTTTGATACTCCAACAAAATTTTACTCCAAGTAATTGGTAGTTATCATTGGTTGAAAAATCAGAGAATGACACCCAATTTGCAGCCAACCACAGACGGTTTGTGACAATTCTTGAAGCAACATATATTGCAATAGCTTAATACGATAATGAAGATAGCATCCTCTGCTCATATATATTCAGTCGCAGAGCCATAATTCGATACCCAGTCGCGTGGAATAAGAAATATGTTTCGAGTATTCTCCCGTGAAATGGGAATTGCCCGGAGCTTGAGGGGGGGGGGTGAAATGAAATTGAGCGGTGACAAGGCAATACGAGATGGAAAAGAGTGTTAGGAAGTTCACACATAATTTAGAACAGAAACTGCCATATGTTGTTCTTCATTTTAGTGGGGGATCAAATTAAATTCTTAATACTAGCTCATGTACTGAATATTTATTTCTTTAGTGAAACTCAAAAGGATATGCATATAAGTGAGGACATTTGTAATTTATTTATAAATTCGTGTATGCATTACAATCTTTGAAAGTTGTGTAACACATCAACTGTTCTTTACTTGAGTTACGAGAAGTCTTGAAGAGATTTGTGATAACTATACATGTACCTGGAAGGGAACGGGAGATAATTCACAGTAATAAAAATAACCGGATGGTTTTCAGCTTCGTCTTTTGGGCAATTCTACGGTAAAGGACGTATCAGTTTCTCACAAAACAGCTTACAAAGACTAGAAAAATGTTAAAACCTTAGTTTATAACATGAACTTTATGAAGGACATGGTCTTTATTTCTATATAATGCAGTTAAAATTTAAAAGTTTCTCGAGAAACTATTTAAAAAATATTAATCTCAACATCGTATCTAATAAGACATATATATATATATATATATATATATATATATATATATATATATATATATATATATATATATATATATATATATATATATATATATATATATATATATATATATATATATATATATATATATATATATATATATATATATATATATATATATATATATATATATATAACTGTTGTAAACTAGTGGTCCTTACTAAATTGAACCACATAGTAATGACTTAAGCAATAAATGGTCCATAAATTATTTCTTCAACAATTTTCAGGATTATCATAAATTTATACACTATGCACAAAGGTTCTTTTCACCTACAGGCGGTATAACTCATTCCCTTGCTCTTCGTAAGATATTACCGAGTAACATAAAGCTATTGACTAGAGTCGGGGTGATAAAGTACTTGATGCGCGATGGAGTGGATCCAAATAGCTCTAGTCATTTGACTGACGACATTCATTGCGCCTCCTCATAGGTTGCTTTCTATGTGCTGACTTTTTTTTTCCTTCAGGGAAGACAATGCCTCATTTCTCTCCGTTCGCTGACATGTTTGTAAAATGAGCTGCAGAAAAGAAGGCGTGCAAAAGCTGCAGCAAATGAGCCGGGTATTCAAATACCGGGGAGTAACATTTGCTCCCGTGGCAGCTATGCCGTTTCGGCAGCGTGAGACTCAAAGCCGATTGCAAATGTTCCTTTTGGACCATAATGGTTCATGGACTTATGAGCTTTTATGCTGTTTTAAATGGTAAGTGTCCAAGAAGGAAAGTTCGTTTTCGCTACATTTTAAAAGTTCAACAAGAGTTTGGAGTTGTATAATGGAAAAAGCTTTCAGAAAGATGATTCTTAGATTAATCAGTGCACCCATGTTTGTAAAAACATTTAAACCTCTTTTATATTAGATAGCGAAAAAAAAGGGTATTTTTCTGTCTTATATTTTCATATTGCTACACTCAACCACATTTTTTTTCTTGTTGCCAATACATTAGATCTTTTATTCTTCTGTCCGTCATGACATTGTTACATATCACCATTTCTAAACCTTAGTTTACTTTTATCCATTATAATGCATGCTTATCCAATAAGTTACGTACGCTATAGTCCAAAAAAAAAACGAGCAATTTTACAGTTTATTACTGAAAAATTAGCAAATTTTCCATTTTATTACCATAAAACAAGCTGTATTATAATGTAAAAACAACAATTTTTCACTGACAGCAGAGGTTCCGGTTTAAAACTGTAAAATGCAAAGTAAGAATTGTAAAATTAGCAAATTTTGCAGTTTAATACTGGAATATTGGCAATTTTGCAGTTTATTACTGCAAAATTGGCAGTTTTACAGTTTATTTCTGCAAAATTGGCAATTTTACAGTTTATTACTGCAAAATTGGCAATTTTAGTTTATTATTGGAAAATTAGCAATTTTACAGTTTATTACTATAAATTTGGCTGCATTATGCTACAGAAATAGCAATTATTTTTTGCATTGTGTGATCTTCGTGTTGAAAATAGAGAACTTGCTTGGTTAGAAGATTATTTTTGGTACAAATAAATTATGCATTTGAAAACACACACACATACACACAGACAGAATCCTAATCAGTACGAAATATTTTGAAGAGAAGCTTAATTACCACCGTCCAGAAACTGTTACTTAACCCTCTTGTAGTTTAGACTTGGAAGAAGGGTTCGTTACAAAGAAATCCCGTTCACATTTAACAATGTCGAGTAAGTCTGTTCGGAAATGAATCTCTTGAATCCCTCACAAAGCTGGATATAAAATTTAAATTTGATATATCTTTAAAATATGAAGTAAACGGAATTTTTTCATAGGTTCCTTTATTCTCAATTCAGAAAATTTCTAAGAACTTTCTTTTCGTTTTCCCCCTCTTCAAATACCATCTATCTTCTACACCTCTGGAATCGTTTAGAGCTGCTTCTTTTCATATGCCCATCTCGATTTCTTATTTATTCTGGCAGCGCATTTCAAAGCGCTTGAGTTCAGAGGTGAAATATTTTTCTTTAAAAGTATTATTTCGATTATTATTCCATAAGCCTAGCCTAGAGTTCGGTGTAAGCCATTACAAACATTTACCCTTTTTTTTTTTGAAGAAATTTGAAATTCATGCCCAGTCTTATTCTAAGAAAGTTTCCGCTTTTTATTCTTAATGATTGAAAAGTATATTTGTTTTTGCGTATATTTTAAGCTTTCCATGAATCATGCTGAGGTAGAAAATTTCAGGAGCATACTTTTCTCCGAAATAGCGTTTTTACTAGTTTTAAATATAACATTCTCGTTTATTTAACACTTAGGTGTTAAACTTATATTGAACTGAAAACATAAATGTAGACTATTATGATTTATACATTGCAAAAAAAAGAACTGTTGTTTTTACATTATAATACTATCAACCGAGGCGCTAATATAAAACTAAAATGTACAGTAATAATCTGCAAAACTAGCAATTTTACAGTTTCTTACTGTAAAGTTAGCCATTTTACAGTTTATTGCCGTAAAATATTGCTGCATTATACTGTAAAAACAACAGTGTAATACTGGCAGCAGAGATTCCAGTTTAAAACTGTAAAATGCAAAGTAAGAACTGTAAAATGAGAAATTTTACAGTGTATTAATATAAAATTAGCTGTATTATGCTGTGAAAACAACATTCATATTTTAGAGTGCATCTTTCAGTAGCGGCATAATATTTTTATTTAGCATGAAGATCATAATTATTGGTGTATGTTGTTACAACTGCGAAATAGCTCATAGATGAGTGGACTAAATTAATATCGGCCCTTGGCACTACTGGTCTTCTCACATATTCTATACAATGAGCTCAAACCCGTCAAAGTTGACCATTGCACCCAATATATTAGCTTTATGCATAACCAAGTGCACAAAATTAGTTGTAGAAGTGTCATGCGCATAATTTTCATCAGACACTCCTCATCCATATTTCAGGCTACAGCTCGTGAGCATGAATAGCATTCAGGTTTGACATCCCTTTATAATGGCTCCCTGCAAATAAGCTGTAGAACCGTAACACACGTGCTTAGGTCGGCTATTATGCTGAGAACCTCCAAAATTTCTGCTAGGAATTACGTTAATGTTGCGTAAAGGATGTACTAGGAATGATATGCTTAATAATATTTTAGTGCTGAGAAGATGGTCTTTCCTATTTTAAAGGAAGCATGAAACCACAGACGAAAATCGATTCATCTTTCTTGTATTACCTTTAAGGCTGCTAAAAGTTATGTTGAAAGTGTAAACATATTTATGGGAGCAAGTCTACAAGTATCTTATTTTTTTCAGGATTTTATTTATATGAAGAGCCAAGGGGAAAAAAGATGAAAGTCACTTTTCGTCAATTTTGAGATATTAGCGCTATCTAGGGGCTATGAAGGACTAGTATCACCTAGTAGAACAACAAGGGGGGAGGGGGGGAAGCGACCAAAATGTGCATGAAAACTTGAAAAACTGCATAAGGAGCTACGAGAAATCAAACTTTGTTCTTCGTTTTGCTCGAAATCGCTTTTTGGTCACTTTCATCTTTTTTCCCTCTGGCTCTTCATATGGTTTTGAACATAAATTTTAAGTGTTTTTTTTTTTAATTTAGTGTTGTTGTATGTATTCAGGAATTAAAATTTACAGCCGTAGATTTTGATTGCCGATGATTGTGTAGTTCATATCCCTCGGCAGGACGACATTTAGGGGGGTCAGGGGGGTCGATTCCTTCCTGGCTTTGGGTAATCAATATATTCACATGTACGTGGGAGTTGGTTTTGCTTTTTTTTGGATAATTTACATTGGGTCCACACCCTTTGCCCCCTCCCCCCCCCGAGAAAGTACGAAATGTCGCCCCTGTTTTTTCCAATAGTGATTAAGCAATTCCATTTTCCATAGTATGTGTTATTTGTTGTACGAGACACCCTACAAAAATTCTAAATATGATAGATTCTTGCTTCATTGCATGAGTTAAATTGAGATCGCATTTTTTTTTTTTTTGAATTAAAAACATATAAAATCATTGTTTCGTTGTTTTTAAAGTTTATATTTAAACCTATTTATTATTAATAGTACAGCATCTTTTTCTTTAATGTGTCCCTGTTTAGAATACCTTCTAAGTTTTTACTAAATAGTTATACAACGGTGAATTTTTCAAAAAATATATTAAAATCACTATTAACTTCTAACTGAATATTTGTCAAAATATATGTGAATATCCATGAATTTCAGCTGTAATAATATTTTTATCCCCATTCTTAAGCTTTATAATTACAAATAAAAAACGTTATTATGTCCAAAAGATCTTTGTTCCATTTTTATTTTATATTTTCGCAATAGGAATGTTTCATTAAGCGCAAAAACATGCATTTATTCCAGAAAACTAACTATACGAAGTGAAAATATTTCTTAGCTTTGCTTCTTTTAATTAGAAAAACTCTTTTCACTCAAAACAAAAATTTTCAACTTCAAACATTTGATATTTGTTTTTATTTTTTCCTAGTCTTTACAAGCCTTAACTATAGCTTGAAGAGCACATTTGACGCATCAACAGTTTTCGCAATAAAAGTTTTTCTCCGAAATTAATTAACCCGCACAACTCTAAGAGCCTCTCCAAAGAAAAAAAAAACATGAATGTATTACCATGAAAAGATACGAAGATTATAGAGTAAAATTAACTCAAGTTGGTTTCAAGGTCGACGGTTTTCACTATCACTGCGCGTGATCAAACATTACGAACGTTACAAGCCCCTAATTATTTATAAAAAATGTCCGGGCGGCTGGAAAACAGCATTATTTTATGTATTAGGCAGTGCGTTACATTATTACTTTCTTCGTTACAGCTTAATTACATCACGTAAAGAAATTTCGAAGCATGAAGCCTCTGGGTTTGCTGAAAGTGGTGGAAATTAAGTTACTAACTTTTTATTGCCCTGTGTCAAGAACAGATATTGCATATGCTTTGATACTGGCTCTCAGACGCGCGAAAAACGGCCAGAACTTAATTCAATTTAAGCGATTGCGCGTTAGTTATAGCAAGATCGTGGGGTAGATTTGAACCGCTAAGAGTAATATAATTACTGTATCTGTAAATCATTTACGTTTTTCGTCGGAAAAATATCTGGAGGGATTAAATACCTATTCAGGGCAGAAGCAAATTTTTAATACTTCATTTATAACGTTCTTAGAGCTGTATAAACGGTAATATTTGAATTCTCACTGTCATAAATTCGTAAGTACGTTTGAATTAAATATTTAAACTTTACATATGCAAACGAAACTTGTTTGCTTGAACGTAAAGCTTCAAGGAGATTACTTCAATATTGAAAAAAAATCTGATGCGCTTTTGAGTGTATTGTTTACCTGAAGAACAAAGTAGAAAATGATTGTAATGTGTATTTTAGCATAACTTGTATAAAACAAAATGACGAAACAATTACAAAGAGAAAAACGATCCCATAGACAAAGTAATTTAATGCAGAAAAACTCAATCAAGATACGTATAGGATGAATATTTTGTTGTAATGTGTGTTGGGCAACTTCAAAAAAAAAAAAATATATATATATATATTTGTAATTTTTTTTATTTACTTTTGCAGCAAAAAAAAAAACATAACAAACAACAAAGTAATGCCGCAAACACATTCGCATGGCATGTTAATACATTTCTTTTTTTTATAATAAAGAAAAATATTTTTTTTACTTCAAACTAAATAAATGACCAGAAATTTATGAAAGCGAAAGAAAAATTGAACATTTTAGGTGGAATCATAAATTTGAGGACTTTTAGTATAAAAAATTGCTAGCATACCTTTTACATATATTTGAGAGGCAATATTAATAGTTTGGAAGTGTTGACGTGTATCATTATTTTATTATTGTTTTTTGTCAAACTTTTTGCTCTACAGGTGGGACAAATCCGTCATTTTGCTAGTAATGAGTAAGAGCTTAATGGAAAACGTGGAAAGTCATTTATTTTATATTATGATAAAGTAATCAGACAAAAATGGATTTTTCAACTTAAGAAATACAAAACACGGGTTAATTTGGAGTCCGCTATAGGGAAAACTTACATTTAAACCATGAATTTTAATTGTCCACCTGGAAAATATCAAATCAAATACAATAAATGCAATATATATATATATATATATATATATATATATATATATATATATATATATATATATATATATATAAATCAGGTCACATTTCTTTTGAACAACATATGCGGTAAATTATATAAAAATAGCTTTCGGTGAAATATTATTCAAAATGTAATTGAACATTGATTACACATTTTCAAACTCATCAATCAAAATACTACGTGGCTATTGAAACGATATCTTCAACTGATGGATGATAATGGTTTATTAAGAACGGTAATTACTAGCGATGATTAATTGGAAAGTTAAATGAGATAGTTGGCATTAGTTAAGGAAATCAAACTTAGATTTATGTAAACAGGTGGAGAAGTGATTGAATAATCACTAGCAGTTTTGTAAATCTGTTTTTCTCATCTTAAAAAAAGTTTCAAACTTAGTTGTTCTAACGTGCACCAAAAGTTTTTTTTTTTTTTTTTTGTACTTTTATTCCGGTAATCGTTGCGAGATTTTTTTTTCTGAGTTTTCCGAAATTTGACAGTTATTTTCCCTTTTGCTATAAATTAGTATAATACTCTTAGAATAAATATATATATCAATATATCAATATCAATATATATATATATATATATATATATATATATATATATATATATATATATATATATATATATATATATATATATATATATATATATATATATATATATATATATATATATATATATATATATATATATATATATATATATATATATATATATATATATATATATATATATATATGTGTGTGTGTGTGTGTGTGTGTGTGTGTGTGGTGTGTGAAACAAGAAAAAAAATGCTTAAAATACAAAAAAGAATATATGTATTTTATGAATTGTGAAAACAAATTTTGAATTTTGAAAGAAACTTACTGATTTCAGACGAGTTGAAGGCTTTAAAGCAAATGTTGTTAGACACTTGAGTTACTGGAAAAAACAAGATTTATTCTTCCTCAAAGAAATATACCGGAAATAAACGTTTTTCCCAGAAACGTATTGCCCCGAAAAAACATTAGACGCTAATTGTCTTTCCACTCACGCTACCAAACCAACATAAAACTCGTATAATAAAAATATTTCTTAACTATTTCTCATAATGGAGGTCATTAATTTTTCCAAGCGCAGAGATCTTCGAAACAAAAGAGCTTTATGCAGGCCCGAATCTAAATACAAAAAAAAAAAAAGAAAGAAAAGAAAAAATGATGCGCCCCTACTAGAAAACAAAAGCCTCAGGTTCTGTAATCTCAGAAGTAATAGATTTCCTCAGAGAAGTTTAAGATAATATTACGCCCCGCATATTTTCCCTGTTATTTGAAGAGTGTCGCCGTTTTAAGCAAACATGAAGCTATAAATCCGAGTATTCTTTTCATGCAAAGGAGTGGAAGTATGTTTTACTTGTTCGCTCGTAGGATTTATTGTTCAATAAGCATTCCATCTGCTTCTGTATACGAGCCTGGAGTAACTTAGTATATTAACTGAAAAGTCTCAGTTTTATTTTTCTAGTTTCCCGAGGAACACTGAATGCTCTTGTAAGTGATTCTTTTTACGGGCTAAAAATAAAAGAAAAATGGGGCATATTTCACTGGCACTCATTGTAATAAACTTGCTCATATTTTGTATTCGCACTAAATATTAACTTCTGGCATTTTTTATGTGCAATGAAGGGAATATATCCAAGAGTGTTAACTTTTGTTTTTTTTTCATATAAATTTTCATTTTATGCAAACTTTGTAACAAATGCTTTCGTTTTCTGTATATGCATATATTCGCAAGTCATCTGTTTAAATTAATTTGCTGAAATGTTGAGTATAAGAAAAAGTAATGTATATTAAAAAGCAATGTATTGAGAAATTATATTTTTTGTAAAAGTTTGAATAACATATGAAGAAAGTAATTCTGCTGCAAGTGTTAATCTTTCAGTACCTGTACGTGCTAGTTTTAATTTTTGGAGCTCATCTTAAAGTTAAATTACATTACACCATTTTTAGTTTTTGTATTTGTAATAATTATTTGTTCTTCTGATGCTTAATAACTTAGTCAAAAAATCTTAAAGTAGTACATTTCTTTGCATTCTGAAATCAGGTAAGTTGTTTTCTATTTTTTTTTTTTTTAATTCTAAATGTGCACCGATTGCAAATGTATACCAAAGGCAGAATTTAATAACAAGCTTTCTATTTTTCTTGAAAGGTTAAAAAATAACTAATTGAATACTGCAGTATTGTTCATTTATTGACGGGTCCAAGTGAAAACAAAATAATTCTTACAATCAAAAGATTTGAAAGGTCAGTTATTCAGTACTAAAAGTTTTATTATTTATTTGAGCAAACATTTATCATTTGAGACCTTATTAAGTTTAATTTCATTACACATGCCAAAAGTAAAGAAATAAATGCACTCTACTAACTCACCAATGACCAAAATTGTATATCCGTTTAACTTAAATACCCATAAGAAAAAAGGATCTGAAAGATTTTAATACAACGGCAGATAAAAATTAAATTTACGAAATTAAGATTCTTCGAAAATTCGAAGTTTTGACAGATTCAAAAAGTTAGACCCCAAGCAAGACATTTCTCTTTTTCTTTCCAAGCAAGCTAACGCTCGTAAAAATTTTAAAAGAAATAAACAATGATTTATTTAAATCTGCATAAAAGCAATTTACCCGTAAACCTTGATTAAACAGTAAATCATTGCAGAGTGTATTTTCCATTAATCTTTATTTCAGACTGGCTTAAATTTCACGAAATTCAAAACGATTTGCATAAAAATTTCATTATTTTTCGTAAAGTAAAGCTTTTGCTTAAAACGAAAAAAAAAAACTGTTATTGCTTTCATAGCTGGAATCTGACTTAAGAAATTCAAATACTATCAAGGAATTAATCATAGATTTTTAGAAAGATCATGAAGTTAAATCTTAGTAGACAGATGGTAAAAAGTATTTTAACAAAACAATCATTCGAAGATTTAGATAAAAATTAAGTTTTTAACATTTTCCATTCAAAAATATTTCGATGCGTAATAAAGTATCAAAGCTACTGCAGATGTCATGAGATTTTGCACATTTGCAACAAATTTAATTTGTTCTTGTTGTCTGCATCATCGATGTGGGTTTAAAGCTAATCCAATTATGTGACGGCTTTTCATTATTTATGAATCTGATTAGCAAGCATTACTGCTACCTTTGTCTACGTTTTCAAGCTAATATAACGGATAATAATTAAGTTTGTTTCCGTGGCTTAATTAAACTTGGAGTTGTGTAATTATCTTGGCGCCCAACTCTACATTTGTGGATGGTTTCAATGGAAGCTAGACACAGTACGTTTTTATTGGCTGCATTAATTACCTGAAGCATAACCCTTAGATGTATATGCATAAAACGATATTTTGATCTTAAATCAAATTTTTCAAGTGCAGTTTTAGTATTCTGTATATTAATTTTAAATCATACACCTTGCGACTACAATAGTGATCGTCATGTTTTAAGAAAACTTTTAACATGGTTTCACGTCAATTTATGACACGGTATTATACAGCATTTTTTACATAAATTCACTGATTTTAAATCATTATGACTTTACTTTATTTTAGTACAAGTTATTAGCATTTTTAAACTACTGTTCAAAGTTACTTCAATGTGAAATTTAAGAGGGTTTGTTGGAAGGAATACCAGATTCGAAGGTTACAATAATTGTAAATTTTAAATCGCGCAGAAATTTAAAAATGACAGATATTATAATAAACCTTTCCTTCTTGTAACTTCATTACGTAAACTGTACACTCAAACCTCCGTTCCAGATACTGCTGCGCCACCTGAGGATTTTAACCCTCTTTGGTCCCTTCCATTTCCGTTACACGTAACCCATTAATGCCTGGCATTTTTTTTCCAGAGATATTTTGTATACTGGTTACAAACAGTGTTTAATGGACAGGAAAAATAATGAAAAAAAATACTATGTAAAAAATATTTTTTTATTAACCCATTACCCGCTGGTGTTGCGTTGACGCAACGGTCATTATAAAAAATCATAAAAAATTCGCTATTTAACTAATTTTTATACCGATTTCAGTTTTAGGTTAAGGAACAACCATAGAAACATGTTAAGTAAAAAAATTGCCTCAAACATTTTATTCTATATGTAATAAAAATTGTGGTTCTAACATGCTTTTTTTTGCTCAAATTTGTGATCTATTTTTCTATCAAAACACTTAGAAAAGAAAAAAAAGTTTGGGTTTGTATGTGAAATACTCTTAGTCAAGGTCACTTTTATAAAAAAAATTCCACTCAGAATTGATTCTGTGTCGGAGGGAAGGAACGCAAAAGCAGGTGTTGCGTGAGCGCATCGTCAGCGAAAAAGGGGTAGTCAGATGTTTGGGCAGACTGCCTGTCTCAACTGCTTTTTCGAAAGGCATACGCATTTCTATTCTGCGCGTTTTGACTTTTTTTTTTTGTCTCCGTCTTTTGAAAGGCCCAGAACAACTTAGTTTAAGAAGCATTCGAACATGTTTTTGAACAAAAAAATTAAAAAAAAAAAAAACTCTGATGTGATGATGATGATTCGAGGCTCTACTTACGCTAAAATTGAGTCCGTAAAGAACGTTTCTTGATACTCCAGAATTCAGAAGAAAAAGGTTCCTGTTCCTCAGCTTTGCATCATTGAGCAATACAGGCCCGACATTTAGGGGGGCAGGGGGGAGTAAATTGCCCCCCCCCTGACTTTGAGAAATCAATGTATTTACATATAAGAGGGCGTGGTTTTTGATGTTTTTCGGCGAAATTGCATTGTTTTTGGACCCTTTGCCCCCCCCCCCCTGGAAAAACTTGACGTCCCTGGAGCAATATAACATGGAAATGGGTAATGTTGATTAGTGAAATAATTTAGTTTCAAATTATAGAATTAGAGTCCGAGAGAAAAAATGTTGGCCAATATTTTCAAATTAATATTTATGCTGCACAAACAAATGCTCAGAAACTTTCAAGACTGTCTAAAGAAGGAAATAGAAAGTCACTGTTGGGGTTTTAGACGAGAGGTTGCACTTAATTTTTGCAGCCCCCCCCCCCTTGATAATAATACACAGAAGAAAAGTTCAGTTACAGGACCGTCAAGCAAATTCAGCTTTCCAATGCCAGTATCTGGGGGGCATTTTACAGCAAGATTTACAAATACAAAAAGGTACGGTGCAAGTATTTCTATTGTGTTGTTTCTGAAACCACTCGGGTACCCGAGCCCGAGTAGACAGATCTTCCTGATTTAACTCAGAACAAGTACGGCTTCCGTTCTTATAAGCACCATTAAGGTGGAAGCCCGATTTAGCTCAGAGAGCTCTGTTCTTTTGAACCAGGCCAAGGGCCGAGTAAACAACTGGTTTTGTTCCCCTAGAGGCATCGTTTAACTTGAAGGATTTTGTGACTATGACCCATTTTACTTCGCCCAGCCACCATTAGTAACGACGGTGGAGTATTCCTCGGCTAGGATCAAACCCGGGACACCCCGGTTACGAGTCCGACGTCTTATTGAATTGGGCTAACCACGGCCCCATTGCCACTGTCCAACTGTTTATCGTTGCAATGCTTGTGATAATGCTCTCCACCCCGATTGCTACGAAGTTGATCATGTATGACCTTGGATAATCAGGTTTTTGTTAAATTAAAAATTTTTTGATTGATTTTTAAAAAACATTTTTTACTTTCTTCCAAAGTTCTCTGCACATTTCAAAACCATATCAAAGCTCATACAAATTTTAGATGTTTAAAACGCATTGAAACTGCGGAATTGTATCAAATAGAACTACTTAGCATCCGTACCCCTTTTCCGCTGACGTTGCGTCAACGCAACACCCTATATTTCTAAATGTAAGTGGAATTTTGTTCTTTTTGCAGCATAGTACTATTGTATGGGCTCAAAATAGTAACTTTTATGATTTGTATCAAAAACAAATAATGATTTCGAGTTTCGGCGGTTAATGGGTTAAGGAAAGAAAAATTATCCCTTAAATTGTTACGATAGACCTCAGAGGGTACATACTTTTTTTACTAAAATTTTTTTCTGCCTACGACATAATATTTAAAAATACATTTTATAAGAAGAAATAAAAGCAGCAATTAACATAAACTGAGAAGCTGGAAATAACTTTGAAAACTTAGTTTTTTTTCTTGAGTTTGTGAACGATGTAATTTTTGATAAGATCATATTAACCCATTAATGCCTAGCGTCCCTTTTTAGGGACGGTCCAAAAAAGGGTCTGAATTTCCCCAAAATGAACATTTCAACCAAATAATAGTGTTCAATGAGTACCTTAGTATTGTTTCAATTCGTTATTAACAGATTGCAGCACATAACCATTGTAAAGTGTGTTCTGCAGCAGTTTTAATATGATCTTTATCAAAAATGACATCTTTCGCAATCTCAAGAGAAAAAGCTAAGTTTTCAAAGTTATTTCCAGCTTCCCAGTTTACGTTAATTGCTGATTTTATTTCTTCTTATAAAATGTCTTTTTAAATATTATATCGTAGGCAGAAAAAAATTTTAGTAAAAAAAGTATGTACCCTCTGGGGTCTATCGTAACTTTTAAGGGACGGTTTTTCTTTCCTTGATAAAAAGATTATTTTTTACATAATATTTTTTTAATTATTTTTCCTGTCCATGAAACACTGTTTGTAACCAGTATACAAAATATCTTTGAAAAAAAAAATGTCAGGCATTAATGGGTTAAAACTGCTACAGAACACACTTTACAATGGTTATGTGCTGCAATCTGTTAATAACGAATTGAAACAATACCAAGGTACTAATTGTTATTTGGTTGAAATGTTGCTTTTGGAGAAATTCAGACCCTGTTTTGGACCGTCCCTAAAAAGGGACGCTAGGCATTAATGGGTTCAGACCCTTGAGATCATATACGACCCCAATGTTTTCTTTAATTAATTTATTATGATTTTTGAATATTACATGCATTTGTTAAGTTCACACACTTTTTAATGATTAAAACATTTTTTTAATGACGCAATTAAAGTAAAGTTTAGTTTATGCATTAAAAATAATAATTTTAGAGCAAAGCTTACAATAACTGTAGATTTATTAATTACTGTTACAGACCTGAAACAAATGATTTTTGCAAGTGAATTTCTAACGCTGATGACATTTTAGCTACATTTTATATCCAGTTCTCTTGGAAGAAAGTTACAAACGTCGGATTTTTTTAGCATTAGTCTTGCTTCCACTCATACTTGGATCTTCTGTCAGATCTGTTTGCAATATCTAAACAACTGCTGCTACTGCTTCAGCTGTTGGGAGAGGTTTTCTAGTATATAGTGCAGGCTTTATTAATTCATATCCCATTTCGTCTAGAAAATACGTTTTCAGGGTTAATTTCAAGCCAAATCACAAAAGCATTATACGCAAATACATCAATTATGTTGTAAAAAAGTACTACTGGCCACCGAGCAGTTTTTCTTTTACAAGTGTAAGTTAAAACAGTTTGATCTAAAGTATCAACTGCCCTTTTTGTCGAATTGTAATCTAATATCATTGTTGGTATTTTTAATCAGAGATATTACTTATATCACCTTTGTTGTGCATTGTACTAGTTTTAGAGTGACCCATTTGTTCTTTGGTGAATTTGCTACTAATGAATTTTTGGTTGTAAATCCGATTATTGTATGTGTCTCCTTTCCCTTCGAATGAGTAAATTCGATGGGAAGTTCCAGCTCGTTTTTTCTTATTGTTCTTAACATAGTTATCTTTCTTTTTAGTAGTAATTAGCCAAGTTTATAAGAGGAAAGCCAGTACTCGAAAGTAATATTGGGCCTGTTGAGACCATAGGTCATATCCAAAACAACTCGTAAAGCTTAGTTTACCTCTCGGGGACCATCTTTTGGCTTTCCAGTGTATATTATCATTTTCCATGCATAAACACGTTTGCAGTCACAAGCAATCCCTATTTTTATGCCTTCCTTTTTTCGGGATGCACTGACGTGAATCGACAGAGGCCTCTAAAACCTACAAGTTGTTTGTCGATTGCAACATGATTTCCTTTATCGTATAATTTAGGTAAAATTTCAATCCAGCTGTCCCACAATTCTTGAATAACATCACTCAGTCGCCTTTTTGCTCTAGTATAAAATGAAGGACTCTAGATATCACTTAGAATCTCTCTAGAGACATTGCAGCTCGAAAAATAGATAGATAATATAGGTATATAAGAGAAAAATATGAAACAGAAATTATACTGAATATTTAGTGTGCCCATTAACCAGTTGTTGAAAAGGTGGGCGTGGTAGGAACAGAGGAGTCGGTAAGCAAACGAAATATAATACCTGTGGTCGCCAGTGACCCCAAGGACCTTGTGTTTTAAAACTGTAAATTCGGGAAAAATAAAATAAAATAAACAAAATTATTATTTTGTATAAAAAACCAAAAGAATAATAGTCACAAAATGCCATTAAAAACAAATGACTGATTAGCAAGATATATTAAACAGAAATTGTATTGGGGTCATATATGATCCCAAGGTCCCACGAGAGGTAAAAGGTTTTTGACTGACTTACATTAGCCTTTGCTGGCCGTGTTCAACGTGTTCAACGTTATTCACTATGTTTCAGCCATATTACATCTGTCTTATTACATTTTGATTGTAGTTTATATACGTTTTAGAAAAAATCAATTGAGGAATATTTTACCCCATAAGAATATTAAGAATCGAGACCTAATCTAATTAGAAGCTATACGAATCGGTCTGTCAGTGTACTGCATCGACACTTTTATTACCTTAACTTTACGTAATTACAACACGGAACTGCCACCCCCCTCAAAGCAGTTCATGGGAACGTTTAGCATGCTAGCTCAAAGATAACCTTTAATTAGTATTAATTATTATTATTGATCGTTTTATACAAGTACAGATTAAGTTAAAAATTCAAGTGAACCCTGGGGGTTCACTTGAATGGTGTCAGTGAACCATCATCTTTTTGCACTGATGATGGGGCTTCATTTATAATAGCCCCGAAATAGCTATTTGCCAGAGTTTTTAACTCTTTTTAATCCTTTTATTTGTACTTGTAGATACGTTGTCTTGCATTTTTAACTTCATTCATTGTACAAAGTTTTCGACTGCTTTTCTTACAAGTACAGATTAGCATATTCCATTTGTAATCTGAGCAGTGTATAAGAATAGCAAAAAATGTTAGGTAAAAAATTCGGAAGAAAGTCATAGACCTTCTTAGAATCTAACTCAAAAAAGTTCAACATACAGAGAATTTTTGAAAGTTTATAGGGAAAGTGACGACAGCATTGTAAATGCAAGATAAAATAGCATAGATAAAATACCATAGATACAATAACAGAAAACTATTTAAAAAAAACCCCAAAAAATCTTTGGTCAAAAATCTTTACTTTAAAGTTATAGTAATTCTTTGAGAGACATATAGCTGCGCAAAATAGAAATTTAAAGAAATGTAGCCTATAAAATGAAAAATATAGGAGTAGACTGTGAGTTTTTTTTCCTTAATCATTTGAGTGCATGCCAAAATTCACAAAGTCGTTAAAGCTCTTGGGGAAAGGCTATGAGTTAAAGTAAAGAGACAAATATGTTTCGGATTTAGGAAAATGAAATTGATTACTTAACCCAGTTTTGCGGCGAGGAAGAAAATAATGTAAAATTGAGCTAAGAAAAATAGATTGAACGAAAGGTTCCACCGTGAAAAATAACGACACATCGTGTGAAAACTTAGAAGTAATCAATTCGCAATACTTTGTTGAGGAACACATATCTAGCCTAAAATATTTTAGCTCTTTAAACGCATTTATTTTCTCGTGCAATGCATTTTCTTCTTAGTTATGATTTCCGTACATTATTTAATTTTATTATGAAAGAAAATTACAATTTCCATATTTGTACGTAATTGTAAGAGGCATGTTTGGAGAGAAGTTGGTTTTTGAAATGTAAATAGTATGCCTACTATATTAAATACATAATTTTGTCTGTGATATTAAATATATTTTTTGCACGTAGCACGATTTTCGGTAATTTTGTATCAAATATGCAAAACTTTCCACAAATGCAAAAGAAAGCACGTTCATTAACGATGCCAACTAAACAAACTATACATTTAATTACATGAAAAAAATACATTTATAGGATAGGGTAGCCCAAAGCGGAAAGGTCACTTAAAGCGGGTAGGCATTCGATGCATACGTATGTCGTGTTTACCCGAATACTACTGAGTTTCAATCAGTCCCAGCAACGCAGCGGTGAGGCGGCATAGCGTAACCAGGCTTACAATAAAAAAACTAAAAGTATACAACTCTTGATTAGTCGAAGACTGGCTTTTTTTAAACATTATTGTCAGTATTATTCAAACACCATCCACCTCAAGTCCGCTAGCGGAAGAGCAAGACTGAAAGTAAACAAACAAGTATCCAACATGTTTGCCGTTATTCTACTTTTGGCGATATCCTCTGGAAGGGAAGAAAAGTTAACCAATAGGCTTCGCATTCGCCGTCTTTGGCACCAATATACTCTTGTCCAAACCAAACATAACTGATTGATGAATAAAATGGCGCAATTCTTTGTTTACTTTTAGTCTAGCTATTCTGCGAATAAACTGTATAAGCTACGGTGGTCAATGGTCATTCTGTTTATTTTTATTTTTTTATCTTTTATTTTTTATTTAAGGTTATAATTATTGAAATAAAAGACAACACGCTTTCTAGCAAAATGGGTAGGGGGAAACGGCTGTACACGCTTAACCTCGATGCATCCTTATACTAATTTTTCTGTATTTTTTATGGATGGTAAACACAAATTAGACATAAAAAATTATTTCTATGATGGATATTAGCTAATATCTTTATTTTATCAATTATTTCTTAAAATTTTACAAACAAACTTGACCGGCTTACCCACTTTAGACCCCTTATAGGGCAAGCGGGTTTTCCAAGTGATTGTAATGTTTGATATTAGGTTTGAAGTATTGTCAGAATCACTTTTAATTTTGAAGTTCATGATCCCTTTTTGGAAATAAACCTAAATTGTTAAGATAAAAATCCAAACACAGAAATTTTTGATCGTTCTTAATTAACCTACCCGCTTTGGACCACCCTTTTCCTTTAAAGTTGATTTATTTAATTTGAAACTATGAAAAACAAATTAAATGTATTTTTTTTAAAAACCATTTTAAAATTTTTAATAACATTAAAAGCACTAGCATTTTTTTAAAAAAAATAATCATTTTATTTATTTTATGAGACCTATTTCCTTTCCTTTTTAAATCATTTGTTAAGTATCCTCGCCAATCACCAATTAGCCTCTGCAATATTTAATGTTTTAGTGCGTTGTCAGAAAGTTTTATTTTGACTCCCATCTAAAAGATAGTTCTTAAAACCCAGAATACAAGCTATATGGAAAGTGCCAATGGATTCTGACATAACTCGGCTAATATATTCTAGCACGAAGTATTATTAAAGTAAGCATTTTCAAAACACAAAATTACTTTTACTCTCGGTTTTGGATATTAATTTACTTTCATACAACGGTGCTAGTCTTATTTTTACTAGCTCATACTTGCCAAATAAGATTCAATTGGAAAAAGAAAGTTAACAACCATAAGCTAGTGATATTCAGAAGAAATACCTCTCAATGAAGCATTCCTCTTACTCTTTCTAACATTTTCTTTTCCTCACAAGGATAAGAAAGTGCCGGTTACTTATTAAAGGAAATCATCCAAACAAAACTGTGCTAAAAAAGAAAGAAAAAAAAACACTGTGTTTCCTCGTTTCTTTCCACTATCCTTTTTCTTCTAGTTTCTCTCGTGTTCTGCTTTTTCAAATGCTGATACAACCAGTTCCTCAGTTTTGATTATGAAAGCTTTACTTTTCGATTCAGTAAAGCTTTCTAGTCTAGATATTGCGATAAAACGCAAAAAATGAACATTTGAAGAAGAATAAGGGGAAGGCAGGTTTATTTTCGTTTTTGAACTCGAGGAAACATTGATGAATGCGGGGATCTTTTTCTGTTTTAAGTTTGGTTTATATACGCTGTGTTAAATTGCGTGCTGTTTTATTACTACCTAAGTCGATATATATATTTTATGGAAATATTGGCATCAAAATAATCCTTTATATCTTTGGGATAACTTGAATATTTGCAATGTATCAAGTGTTAGTCCATATATGATAAAATTTAGCACTTAATACTGCTAAGTTTACAAATTCTACCTGTTGTCTTTAAATGTAGAAGATTAAAATATTAATTTCCTTTAATAATCTAAATCTTCTTGCAGATAGAAAAATTGTAAGCAGAAATGTTTTTTTCATCTTAACCAAGGTTTTTCTAACATTTTTTGCATACTTAGTATTTCAAATGTCCACATTATCTCTAATGGACAATTTGACGAAACATTAATCAAGAAACAATAGCTTAAAATGTATTCCCCAAATTAATGCAGAAAAACAAGTCAACTTTGCAAAATATGAGAAAAATGTCATACTGTAATGTACGCTTTTATACATTAATAGTTTGTTTAGCTTACTTTGGCAGTGGAACGGCAGACAAATGTTTCCGCCTACTAGAGGATTTATGAAAGCGCATTTTTTAATTTTTTTTTTTTGCATATGAAAATTCTCCGAAACTAGTGCCGATTTGCAACTTAGACTAACAAGTTTCACAAAATTAAATCCTCAAGTGAACTTTTAATTAAAATCTTAATTGAAATTTCTTCACCAAAGGCAGACAGCATAGAATGCCTTGAGTTGTTTACTTCCCCTAAAAAATGATCAAATACTCCGAGCTAGTGCAAAGTTTCCCCTTTATAGTTGCTTCCTAATAGGTTAATAAATGCGCTGCCTATCTTAAGCGCTCAGCTGCGTGTAAATTAATCGTTTCCATCTGATATCCATAAGGCCTAGGGGTAACCTTCCGTTAATCAGCCAACCAGACGTCTGACCGGAACAAGGGCTCGTTGCGTTCCCAATATCAATTTCCACCTCAGACTATTCTAACGCCGCGATTTATAACAAATGAACGCACCAACAGTTGGAAACTATTATTCGCTGTGGAGTTATCGCAATCCTCAAGGCTATGTTTCAAATTTAGGCGCTATGTTTATGTCGAAAGCTGATTCCTAAAGGGACTGACGGGGTTGATTGTTTGTTAAAGCGAAGTTCTCGACTTTGGCTTTTATCAGCTTCAATTAGATTCTTTTTGAATTGGAGTCTTTTAGATAGGCAAGCGCTTAAAGGTCAAAATAATTTTGCAGTGCTTCGATTAATCGTGATCGCATTATTTCGATGAAACACACGGATCATTAATCTGAATTGAATTTGCCTCCTGCGTGTGTCCTTTTGAGAGCCCGAGATAAGCTATGTTTATTAAAGTAATAAATAAGCAAATGATACTTACGAGTAATGTTGAAGGTTGATCTGTTTAATCTTGATAAATGTCCTGGAGAAGAAGGAGTTTATGTTTGAGCTAGTGATTAGGAAACCAAAAGAGTAAAACGTAATTTTGACAGTTTATAAGTAACACCTAGTCTTTAATTAAAAATACGTAGGAATGAACTGGCCAGATGCTATTTACTCAATGTATTTATTATGCTACCTCATAGTCTGTACCAATAGCATTGCATTACATAACACTGGTATCAGCGCTTTACTTTTAGAAAACAGAAAATTTGAGCTACTAAATAAGCAAAGTGAAAAATATATGTGGTACATGCAAGATACAAGGGGGTACATTTCTTCTAAAAATTTATGCAAAAAATTGCAACGTGCACTGCAAAAAAAAAAAAAAAAAACTGTTGTTTTTACAGTATAATACTAAAAACAGAGGCTCCAATTCAAAACCGTAAAATATAAAATAATAAACTGTACATTTTAGCAATTTTACAGTTTATTATCATAAAATTAGCTGTATTGTACTGTAAAAATCACAGCATAATACTGGCAGCAGATTTCACTGTTTAAAACTGTAAAATACGCATTAATAAAATATACAATTAGAAACTTTACAGTTTATTACTGTAAAAATAGCAATTTTTACAGTTTATTAATATAAAATTAGCTGTTTTATACTGTAAAAAACATTTGTTTTTTGTAGTGTTGAATCTGGCATTTTGCTCAACCATTTCATCATAATATCACTTTAGTGCTTCTTTTGTTTGTATTTGTTTATATTCTGCTTGAAATGATGAAAAAAGAATATACTGTAGATCCTGATTATTAGAATATCAGTTAAAAGAACGCCCCGCTCAATATAATGAATTTCAATGAACCAAACCGTTTTAACGTATTATTTTTGTCCCTAATAATGGAACATTCCACTTATTAGAATTTCTTTTCGAGTTAAAATGGCGATTCAGTTTAGAATACTCGACTGTATTTTGATCATTAATAAAAACATACATATATTTAGCATTCCAAAAAATCATTATTTTAAAAGAAATTTATTATAATGATCAATCTATGTGTAAGAGATAAACACGGTTTTTGTGTTCCGGTTGCAGTTTTATACTCGCATGTGGATAAGCAGTCTGCTAGTTATTCAATCTGTTTTATCAGTTTGTGCTTTTGTAACCGATTACAATAAATAAGCCATAGAATAGTCCAACAAAACCTCCCATTATATTTTTGTAAACAGTTTTGAGGTTGACACCGTTTGTTTATAAAATGAAAAAGGTTTTAACGCACTTGCGAACAAAAAAGTAAAGGGGTTCAAACGCAACTCAGTTTCAATGCATCAAAAAGTTCATATAATTTCAACTTTCAAATAAAACCAACACAAATTTTAAACAAATTTTATGGTAATATTAGTATATTTTAGCTTTAGGGTCATTTCATGGTGACTAACGTAACATTCAGAGCTGATTTTGTAACTGTTTTTACTTGTAACTTATAATATATTTTTTAGTTATGCTGGTGGATTTACACTGTACATGGCATCTATGTATCATTTCTGCTGATAATTCAAAACAAAACTACTGACAGTAGATATTTTTTCAACCAAGATAGTAGCGTGACTAACATAACGTTTTTGCAACCCTGAAAATGAATGCTCATGATGTGAGGCAAACATTTCTCAAAGTTAATCAAGTGTCTAAAACTGAATGATATATTTGAAAAATGTGTAAAGTTGGCTTTTAAAAACATAAAACACATTTATTCAATCTTAATTTTTTTAGTCTTAAGTGTCACTTTTACTCAAGATGGAGTGTGACTAACGTAACGTGACTAACGTAACCATCGAATAATAAGCAGTAAAAACCCTACAAACTACTTATTATGGCTAATCCCAGTGATAATTACAATACTTTTTCAATTTTTTAAAACTTCTTATGTTGTATGATTTCTATTTATTTATTTATTTATTTATTTTTTGATACTTTTTTCACTTCGGTATTTTTTTTTCTTCGGCTAAGGTTGACATTTCTATGGAATGACCCTTTATCAAAGTTGAAAAAAATTTAATAATTTTGTTTGAAACTGATAAATAAATTTACATAACGCAAATATTAAAGCACATTTTTTGAAAAAAAAAAAAAAAAAAAGAAAAAAACTTGTGAAATTTGAGATTTATTTATCTCCTCCTTTTTTGCATGAGAACAGTTAAATTACCAAGATAATTTATATTTGATTTCACAAAAATATTTATCCCAGTCACTTGAGCATTCATAAAGTACTAGGAGGCAATAAATACATGATGGGGCAAAATTAATGAGCAGTGGTACATTAACTTAACAAGAAAAGAAGAGCAAAAAAGTGCAATTACGTTGTTCTTTTACTATTCCTATCGGCAACTTTTTTTCATGAAAATGTATTATCACTATAAAATACATTAATAAAACCTACCGGAGTTAATGAAAGCAGATCATTTGAAATAGCTACCCAAGTGTAGAAAATAAAATCTCGGTTTTAAAACTAGCTTTATAAAAATAATGCAATACTCAATGGTTAGTTAAACTTTGCGGATAAAAAATGTTTCAGTATTAATGCCTTTTATGGACTTCATATCAAAATGCATTAACTTCACATCACATATAAATGTTTTTTTATTTAAAATATCAAATGGTGTAGCTTAGAAAGAAAAAAAACCAAAGTGCATACATTAAAACAAAAGTTAATGTATAATGGGCATTTCTTTCGCATTTTTTTTTCACAGTATGAATATCCAAAAGAAAGAAAAAAGCTAGCAGAAAAACTCATTTATGTTTGAAACATTGAGAAAATAAAAAATATTCAGAGAAACCAATTTCTTTTCTCGGAAAAAGTGCATTCGTATTTTTTATAGATCCTATTAACATTATAAATAGAGGTGTTGCTGTATTTTAAAAAATGAAATTTAGATAATACTAAAAATGTGTTACAATATTCGAGTTTTCTCGACCTGATAAAGTATAAAAGTGTCCTAATTTTTGTTGAGTGCAAGGAAGGAAAATGAAAAGGAAATATTTAAAATATTTTTTCCTCAGCAATATTTTATTGTTAGTAGAAATTGAAGCACAAAAGGGTATTTGTTAAAATATACATATTGTTGTTTCATGTGTTACTTTTGCTTCGTTCATCTTTTACTATGGCTGTAAGCAAATTTTTTCACTTTCATTTTTGGGTACTTTAATGCTTAAATGGAAAACAAACTCGTTTCATGTTTTTTAAATTTTTTCCCCGGTTACTTAATATATATTGCAGTGACACTGTAAAAACCATTTATTTTTTACAGTGTAAGTGATTTCGAGATCCATTACATTTGCTCACAACTGAATTTCTGTAAATCAAAAACTTTATTTCTAAAATAAACTGAAGTCTGTTATCTAGAAGTGTAAATCTCTATCACATGCCCTAAAATAGTCTCCAGAAAATTCGTTAAATACTTGATTGATGAGTTTCTCAAACACAAATGCTTTCGGGTAAACAATCGCCGGCCAGCAAGTTACACAAGAAGGATCTTTGGTGATTAAATTAGCTGAGTGTACAGCTTGAAAGTGTGATTAAACTTATTCTCTGAAAGCCTAAGCTTTCTATTCAGCTTTAAGTAAGCATATAATTCCGAGCACTACTTCATGAAACTGATCAAATACTAGTTACAGCTGCTTAAAATGAACGCTGAGCAGTTAATCAAAAAAGTGGAAATACATTTGCTTGACAATCGAATAAAATCTTCAACATACTTCATAAACAGGCTATAAAATAAGCATTGCAATCAGATGAAAAATCTGCTAACATAGGGGCATCGGTGGCTCAGAGGAAGAAGCTTCGCCTCGATAGTAAGAGCGGCAGCTGATTGGATTCCCGCCGGGCCCTGGGTGTTATTTCTTCTCTCTTTGTGTGTTGTAAATCTGTCTTGTGTTGTCTTATAAACTGTAAAAAATGAATATTATTTTTGGAGTTTAAAACAGCTAATTTTATGGTATAAAACTGTAAAAATTGCTACTTTTACAGTACTAAACTGTAAAATTGCTTAGAGTAATGAATTGTAAAATTGCTAATTTTACAGTAATAAACTGTACATTTGCTAATTTAACAGTAATAAACTGTAAAATTGCTAATTTAACTGTTTATTGCCGTGCATTTTAGTTTTAAACTAGAACCTCTGCTGCTATTATCATACTGTTGTTTTTACAGTATAATACAGCTAAATATTACGGCAATAAACTATTAAATTACTAACTTTACAGTAAGAAACTAAAATTGGTAGTTTTACAAATTATTACTATGTATTTTAGTTTTAAATTGGAACCTCGGCTGCCAGTTCATTTTTGTAGTGTACATAATACTAAAAAATTCCAACTGTTCGAGGCAATGACACACCCACTTCATAGTGATTATTAATAATAAAAAAAAAGAACTATGACACGACAACAAAAACAACATCTGCTAACCCTTCTTTGAAATTTTCATTGCTTATAAGCAATATTTTCATAGTCGTTAAGACAGTATAGTGTGAAACAATTTGTAACTATTCAATTTGTTAGTTCTTACTCGCTAAAAATCGAAAATGAATACATTTGATATAAAATAAATACTTTTCATACGATTTCTAGTCAAAAAGTAAGTCAAGTACGCACACCTTAGAAGGATAACTAAAGTTACTTCTGAGATGATTTGACTGAAAGCTGTAATAGTCCTCTGGTAGGGGTGTTCGTTCAGTGGGTTTATGCATTTTTTTTCCGTTTTAACCCCCCCCCCCTCCCATAAAACCTGCCACAGAACCATAAAAGCTTTCCTCATTTAAAAAAAAATAACTGCATATATCCTCTGAAGCAAATGCTACATTTTTTAACGACACTATGAATTTTTTAAATTGAAAATAATTCACTTAAGTGTTCATTCACTGGTCTGTCTACCCAACAACTTCCCGAAAAGTTATGTAAAAAAGTTTGGTAAGTAAATAATCAAAACCAAAAATTAGAAATGTGATGTAATTTTCTTTTTGGTATTGTTTCTCTTCTGTATGAAAAGTTATGTTTCTAAGAACTTTTACACGAAAATTGGTGAAACACTTTCCAAAGCTAAGAGTAAATGAATCATTTATGACTAGAGGAAATATTTTATATATATATAAATATATATATATATATATATATATATATATATATATATATATATATATATATATATATATTATATATATATATATATATATATATATATATATATATATATATTATATATATATATATATATATATATATATATATATATATATATATATATATATATATATATATATATATATATATATTTCTCCTCTAAAGAGAAAGCACTGTAAAGTATCCCCGTAAAAGAATAATAATTGAAGAAAGAACATTAATTACTTCTAATTAAATTTATGATTGCTTAGAAATTGATACGAGAATATTTCTAACTTACGGCACTTAAAATATAACGATTTTGCATCCGTACTTGAGCACAATAGATCATTCAAATCTTTTTAAAAAATAACACTTTAGAAGTGTGAGACTTTTCTACTTCAGCAGAGAGTTACTTTGAATATTTGCTTCAATTTTTCACAAATGCAGTCAGGAGAAAGATTTCATTGATTTTTCTAAGTAGGGCCAAGATTCGTTAATTATTCAAAACGTTAAATTTTTCGCCGCAAAATATTTATGATTTAGTACTAATTAACATTCAAACTTGGTTGTCTTCCTCTAAGATTTGAAACATGTTTTTCTCATCAATATTCTTATGATTAGCAAGCTTTATAAAATATTCAAGATGTTTGACTTTAACACAAGCAATAGAATGATCTTTATTCTTAGCTCCTCAGTCCTAAATGCAAAACCCCAGTTCTAGATTTTATCAATTATGAATGATTCATGCTTACACTTCTTTGTCACGTAATGTTAGCTGAAATTATTTTCTTTATTTTAAAATTAAGACGGGACATTAAATGAGTTAAAACTAAAAAATGCGCATATTTTATGCCCAATATTTTAACTTTAGAAAGTGAAAGTGCTTTCAAAGGGAAATTTTGGGTCAAATAGGTAATAATTATCAGTTAATTCATGCAGTGTAAGAGTAATTTTCGGTTTTTTTAAGTGGGGGGTTTAGATAACGTTGTTGTGCAAAGATACTATGTATATGCTTTCAAAGAAAAAAAAATCAAAGATATACCACAAAAATATTTGCTATTCTGACCTTCTGGCCATAGTTAGTGCTATCAATTGCTTAGTTTTGAACGAAACTAGTTTCAAGATCTAGTAAACTAGCATGAAGATTTTTTTATATTTTTTACAAAGATGAAACTATTGCTTACTTTGAAGACCTGCATTAATAATCTGTTACCTTGAAATGGGCGAATTGTAATTCATTTCATCTTATTTTGAGCCTAAAAAATTCCCCACTACTAAAAGATTCAAATCTCACGTTTGGATATTTGGAAGTAAGAAATGATGTGTCTGACATCAATGCTCCTGTTTCTTTCTTGTCTTTTCCCTTTTTTTGCAACTAAACAATAATTACTAATGCGCGGAAAACTGAAAACAATTTGAGCCTTTTCGGAAAGTACATAATTTATAACGGCGAAGAGTTTCCAAGATCCTCAAAGGCTCAATAAATCACTTATTCTTTCTTTCGAAACTAAAAAATGAGCATCATTTATTCTACAGCAAATTTACTTTCAGCACACTATTTCTCAAAGCTCTGGAGCAAAATCATGAAACACTTTTGCGAGAAAATAGTTAATACGATATAAAATTGATATGCGAACTAGATATCGATTTTCAATTTGTATGCTAAATCATAGTGGAGGTCAAACGGTGCATAATTTTAAGCAGTACATAGGAAGCAGTTGGCTGAATGCGAATCATGTTTAAAGCGGGAAGTGTTTTGATGCACTCATCTTGCTTGAAAAATGGTACTGACAAATATTTCTGAGAAATTGTAAATGAGTATTATATGATTCGTCAAAGTGTAGCTTTTGTAGTGTTTAGCATGGTAGTAATGTAAACTAACTGTATAGAGTATTAGATAATGTATACTAAGTTAATCTATTAGATTGGGATGCTGTTTTCCTGGATTGGAGTACTTTTTTCATTTTAAATAATGCTAAAAGCTGGCGAAAACAGTGAAAGCTCTCCTATCTTTTAAAAAATCATTGCACAGTCCTTTTTAATCTCATATGCCAAATGCTTATCCTCAACTATGCTATGTGTTTTCGAAAATATAAATTTTGTCAATTTTATATCCTAATAAATAACGTCTTTATTTCATATAGTCCTTTCTATGACCTTTTGTGCTTTTATATTTCAGTTAGGAAAAAAAATAATAAAGCAACTTGTCAATACGTAATTGATAACAATCAACCAAAGTTGCCATTAGTGTTGAGTTGAACTTCTTAATTATATGTATGAAGAACAATGTATGCCTAAAGAAGTTATTCGAAATTAATGAATGTCCCTCAAATAAGTATGTACTAATTTTTATTTATTTATTTATTTATTTTTTGAACAATCGCATGTAACCGAAATATAAATTTAAGTTGAGTTTTACAGCATTTTCTGAAAATACAATATTAGTTTTTGAATATTATTTAATTTTATGGCAGATAATATGTATCTATAAACAAACAAAGTAAAAAGTTAAAAAAAAAAACACAAAAAATTGAATAAAGCACTTTTTTTACTGTAAAACACAAGATTTCATCCACATAAAAAAGATATTAATAAAATAGTGGAAGCGCTTAGAATTAAATTTATACTTAAGTGATTTTCGTTTGTTTCATTTAGTCAATTATTTTTGTGATACACTCTAACGGTATTTAATAAACAACTTTTATTCCTAATATACCTGAAAAAAACTTTTAAATTACTGAGAATAAGTGGAAAGCTAATGTGTTAACAATATTGAAAAGGTGTGTGTATATATTTCCATTAGTAAACTTCATTCCCATTATTGATATCAGATATTTTTAAAATTGAAGAACACTTCAAAAGGCAAGCCATTTCACGCGTAGATAAAAGTTTTCAGTTCAACGATTTTCCAAAAGTAATAAAACCTTGATCCGCGCGGAACTAATATATTTTGATACAAACTTAATAGAACGCTTCAGTATTGAACCATTTTATCCTCTTATAATTAACAGACAAAATTACCCCATGTTTTAGTTTTCTAGCTTTAATTTTCAACACTTGAGAAGCTTTGAAAATGTTCGTTTTCCGATACATTGACGAGACTTCTATTAATTTTGTTTTTATACTCAAAATATAAAATTGGAAAAAGAATGCGAGTTGAAAAATGAGTTTCTGAACTTATAAATCTAGCTTTATCGTTACGCCAGGTTTTCATTCAGGATTCCGAGGATTTGGTAAAAGCTTAGTAAGCATTATGCTCATTTAAGTAATATATCGAAAATGTTATTCTCTTGTATTTTTTTTAAATTAGTCTTTATAACTTTTCATTATGAGAAGACGTTACAAGCGTAAAATAGCATTTGCATATTAACTAACGTGCTATAAAAGATGGCTGTAAAGAAGGTATTTATGTCTAAACAAAATCACTAAATATCGAAAATAATGTAACTAAAAAAAAAAAAAACATTTTTCGAAAAATAATCAAACATTATAAGAAATTAATTAAACCACTTATTTTTTGCGCTGGTATATAAATTGCTAAACCAATGTGATTAAAATATAAATTAAAGTTGATGTCTTAATTGAGTCGTCCATTTTCATCTTAATTTTGAAAACAAACTAATATTTTATCGTAACTATAAGGAAACATATTTTTCCTGTTGAATAACCGCCCATAGTTTCGTGGTTAAAAATACAGCAAAGTGCATGAACAATCAAATCTCGATGGTGAGTTTCCGTGCTCAAATATCAGTAATGTTATTTTAATGTAATATATCTAGTGTCCATTTTAACTCCTGATATCTTCTTAAAATCTTTTCGTGAGATGGTAACTGTGAATAACAAGGAATAAAAAAAAAATATTATTATTTAAAAAAGAAATAATCTGTGATTGACACCAACCATTTTTGACATGCAAGATAGCCTTTCATTTTATGCATGTATCAATTCTACAGTTTTTTATTCGCTCAAATTAATTTTCTGTCAAATCTACATTTCAGATAGTTTTCAAACAGATGAAGATGTTTTTTTTTAAACCTTCAAAAGTCAAAACTTTTAAAGTCGCTGTTTTAAAATAAGTAGCCTTGGTAAGCAAATTTTTTCAATGCGATTCTGAAATGTCATTCGCAGCTTTATATCAATAGTTAGATCTAAAAACAAATGATTATTAATGACACTTTCCTTTCTAAATTTATTTTAAAGCCTCGAAAGCATCTCCTTTGCACTCTAAAAGAATAAAAATTGAAGCAATTTCGGTCTAAGTGTTCTTGAACGCACATTGCTGCGTTTCATCAAACTTCTAAATAATATTAATGTTGAGGCCTCAACTGTAATGATGAAAGATAACTTTCTGGAAAAGAGCTCTTATTAATTTTTATTATTATTTGAAATAAGGAAAATATTTTTCGTTTTTCAGTTTCAATTATTATCTTCTTCGCCTTCTGAAGCATCCCAGAAAAAGGATTTTTCATCGGTTACAAATCATTCTGCTCATTTTATAAAGTAGTTGCCTATCATTTTCATTTCCTTTTTCAAAAGGAATCTCCTTTTTCCTCAAATTCTAAGGATAAATTTAGCAATTGGTAACACGTTTATTTTAAGTGTGTGAGTAATAAATCATATATAACTTTAAACGCCGCTTTTTAGATAGAACATTTACGCTTAGGTGGCATGTTATAGGATAAACAACTGTTTTTTGGAAATTGTAGCAAAGTATAGTTTAAATTTCTGGAAGATTACGTTTTTTTCTTCAAGCGCTTCTTATAAATTTTATTCCTCTTAACATAAGAGTAAAATTTATAAGATCAAGTACAAAAACTGCTTAAGCATTTGAACGAATAACTTTTGAAGCATAAGGGAATAAGGGGAAGACCGCCTGTATTGGACCCCCTAAGAACAGGAGGCCTGTGTCGCTCAATGTGAAGCAAAACAGAAATGAAAAATAGGGCATCGTAAGCTAAATTTAATCAGGAACCGCCCTAGGAGCTTATATTTTTTAAAAATATGAAAATTATTTTTAAAAATATATCTTATAAAAAGTTGCAAAAGTCCAATTTAGGCATATATGCGCCTAAATTGAACCATGCGCTTCCTAAATTGGACCGTACCAGGAAAACATAGAATAATTTATATTTGAACTATATAGCTTTTTCCCAGGATTTGCAATAGAATTTTTTTTGTTTCGGCCTCATTTAGGCAATGTTGATAAACTCGCCGATGGCATTTCATACAATTAATCATGTTTTGTACTTTATCTCTATGACAAATATTGCATTTCATTTCATTTCATTTCACACTCCAGGGTCCCCCGTACCTATCACAGCTTCGTGGTTTAACAGGGATAGGACCCTCAAGAGCGCTCTGTTCTTAATTTTGCACCAGAACCTAGGGTCAAGCAAACCCTAAGCCCAGCACCCCCAGAGGTAACGTTTCACTTGGAGGACTTTGTGACCACGACATTTTTAAGGCCTCCCAGCCACCATTAATCAAGACGGTGGATCTTTGATCGGCTGGGATCGAACCCGCGTCCCTCCGGACACGAGTCCGATGCCTTACCGATCGGGCCACCACGGCCCTGACAAATGTTGCAATAACAATTGTTTTGTGTAGTTTCTTGCTTCTTCTTGTGTGACTTTTTCTCCTCTATGCCTCTTTTATACGGCGTTAGAATAATTGCTGAGACAGCCTTCCTTTTTGTTTCTTCTATTTTTTCAAACAAAGGTGATATGTGAGCCGGCTTTAAAAAACCATAGTTAGAGTTGACAATCATGTTTTGATGAGAACTATCCGCCGATTCTGCAGAATTTGTACTAATTAAGTCTCTTGTACATTAATTAAGTCTCTTGGTGTATTGAACATGTAACCTGTTCACTTTGAGTAGTTTTATCTGGCCTACTTGCCTCTAATTCTGCTGCAGCCAAGTCAATGCCATTAAACACATGTCAATTAACAGGCCAAACTGCTGTTCTTTGGATTCAACTCAGAGCATTTGCCATGACCTTGATTGCGGTTTGCCCAAAAGAGTTACCAAACAGTTCTCTTATGCGATATTATATAATGGATTTCATTAGATGTTCTCGCATCCATGTATCACATGCTCGATTAAAATATGTAGACAGACTGCATAAAAACCACATCTACGTGCATGATGTGCTTTAAGAGAAAACATTATTAAATCGTTCTCGTTAGAAAAGTTTATTGCATCAATGTTCTTTATGTAATTGGTGTGCCTATACGTTATAGAAGGACATTCTTTTTACATTGCTTGGCTTAACAGTTTTGATGAAAGGTTGTATCAATTGTGTAAATTATCGTTTGTAATTCAACATTTTTTTTGAACAAGCATATTGCTCATCAGGGAAGCTTTTACGATAAGTTCATACATGGAACATCATCTTTTGAAAATAAGCATGGGGAGCTTGCACTCATGCAGCAAATATCCAGTGTGTTTCTACCACGTTCACCACTTATTACTGATGCAATCTGATGTTAACCTCTATACGTCAATACATTTTGGGACTTTTGGACAGTGAAAAGACCGGCTTCATCAACATTGAACATTTTAGTAGCATATAAATTGTTTCCAAAATATCGAAAAAAATCATATTTTTCTCTCGGTAAACCAGATTAAATGTTATTTAAGTTAATAACTATGTTTAACAACCTGAAACTGCAGCTTAATGGATGAAGAGAAAAAAAAAACATACATTTTAAGAAGTTGCAGCTTCTGCTTGATAAAAATGTGCTTGATAAAAAAGTTTAAATGAATATCGTGAATAGGTGTTAAAGTATGCTTAAAATAATTTTAACTACGCTATTAAATAAAACGATTCACCTATTTTATGTTACGATTAATAAAAAGTCTTGTTTAAAATCATATTCTTAAATTGGACCACCGGTCCAATATAGGAAATTTTTTTCGGTCCAATAAAGGAAAACATGCCATTTTTTATTCTTCAACTCATAGCTCTATCAAAAACTATCACAATAACGCATGTAAATACATCGATGTAATCCTTACTCAACACAGATTATAATACTATAACAGCATTTCACTGCAATACATAAGTTTTTGAGTTATCTTTCTAGAAACAAGTCCGCAAAATAAGATTTTTCACGTTTTCAACACAAATCAAGCCGTAACTCACGTTAAACAGTTCGAAGACCGGTGAAACTTCATACACATTGATTTTATTCCTAAAACTTTATGTTTCTACTGTTAAAATGTAGCACAGATCTCTGTACTAGATTTTAAGCCCGAGGTCAAATTTAAGCAGTGGTTCAATATAGGCGGTCTTCCCCAACTTGTGGGTCAAATTTAGCTTTAGGAAATCTAAAATTTCACTTCTTTCTTCATCCGCAGTTAATTAATTACGCTAGATAATTTAATTTTTAATTGAAGAGGCAAGTGGATAAAGGTGATATGTGAAAATTTTTGAAACTTACTTTTGACCATGGATGAAGGTGCTAAGTCCATCAGTATCATGTCCCCTTAGTCACAGAAATGATTGGTAACTAAGAACATGACTCCGTTTCACCCGTTGAGAAAAAAATCCATTAAAAAAATAACACAACATTTTTTTAAACCTTTTTTTAGAAATGTAAAGACATGTCACATATCACCTTTATCTACTTCAATTATATAGCTTATATTTAGCCCCTTCAATTATTTTAATAATTGCCTAGTTGTGTTTCAATAACTTCCAGAGCAGTCAGCCAAATTCAATAGATGAATTTTCTTTTTTTTTTTTTTAAATATATCTATATGCTAGTTAAAAAAAACGTACATGTCATATTATTTATATATGCTCATACCCTTCCTTTCCGACTTTTCTTTTGAAATGCATCTTTTAGTCATACTCTACGGACGTTTCAAAAGCATTCATCTCCCTCTTTAGAAGATAAGTCAACAAACACATTGTAATGATCAGTTCCTGTATACAGAGCCGCGAGCCCGCGAGTGGAACTACATTTTACCTACGGTTCTCAAAAGAGATAAAAAAAAATCGCAACGCTTTGAAGAATTCATATCTACTGGACAAAACACCGTAGTTCATATAATATACATGCTGATTAATTGGTAAGCAGATTTAAATTGAAGAATTATAAAAGCTTTAAAAATGTCACTTCGTTCAATGATTTAAACTGCAAAAAATGAACTGTTGTTTTTATAGTATAATACTAGCAGCTTAGGTTCCAATTTAAACCTGTAAAATGCACAGTAATATACTGTAAAACCAGCAATTTTACAGTTTATTGCTGTAAAATTAGCAATTTTACAGTTTAGTATTAAATTAGTTATTTTAGAGTTTATATTACTATAAAACTAGATTTTTTTAAAGTTTATTACTATAAAATTAGCTGTATTATTCGCAAAAACAACATTCATTTTTTAGTGTTCTTACATCCACACTTGTGTAATTTTCAACTAGTCTCTCCTCATGTAGGAGAGATTGTATTAAATATAGTAATACCACTAAAACTTGCGTTATTGTGTGGGGGAACTTCTAACTGACACTTCTCAGAATGCGGTGTGATTAATTAAAGTAGTCTTCAAACAAGTAGCTTAATCAACATCTAGCTGAAATTTGATCTGAAACTAATCTGCAGTCCACAAGTCCAAAACCACTTCGCATCCGAAAAGTTCAAGTTTCAAGCAATCCTCGTTACAGTGTTTATCCTATATTCTAACGCTTAGCGGAGGCTTTCTGTCTCTGACGCAAAATTTATGTAAACAACCCACGATGCTAGAAATAGGAATCAGGATCCCTGAAGCTCCCTTTACTCCGCAGTGACCAATTCCCCCTGATAAATAGAACCTGTCGTGCATACGTGGATAATTATCGAAATGCCGTGAATAATGGCTAATTGGGGGAAATGCACAAACTGTGTTGGCAAACGCTTGTAGCATGAAGCATTGTGTACGATGTCAGTGGAATTAAGCCGCTTCTGGCTGCGTCGTATGCAAAATTGATGGTTTAGTGGCAATACCCTAGAAAAACAAGTAACAAAAATCTAATTTCAGTGAAAGTTTAGCAATTAATCAATTCATGTTTAAAATAAAATAAAAGTATAACGCATTTACATTTTGAAGATAACACATTATTCTCAACCAATGAGTTATTTAAAAAAATTAGATGAATGCTATGAAATGGCATAGACAAAGAATATAGAACAATTTCCGCTCTATTAATTTTTATAATTCAATCTTTTGTTTACTTCATGCTCTGTTCCAGTTTAATACATTCATTTTTGGCTTGACAACAAACTGTGCTGCAGAGAAAATGCGACACACATTTTTAATAACTTCGCTTTAGAACTAGATCTCAAAGAAATAACATAAGGCATTTTATGACCTTTCTTTTTTTTTTTGAAAATGTTGAAGCTAATAAAATCACAAATTTAATCTAATTTTAAAAGCACATAACGTAAATATTTAACGTCAAAATTGAGAAATTTAATCGATTAATTTTTCCAGGCTTATAAACAGAGGACTTGATTTTCTATTAAATTCAAGTACCTCAACACTAGAAAGATATTAGAAAAAGTACTTAATGAATGTTGTTTTATGGGATATATAAATAAAAATGTATACGTAGATTTTCAGCAAACATAGAAAGATTTTTTCAAACTCTGAAATACATTTTAATGTCAATATTTTATCAAAAATAAATTTGGGTCAATTCAATCATGCAACATATGTATTATTCATTATTGAAATGTTAGTTCTACGAAAAAAAACCTGTCACAATGAGAAGAAAATGAGCTATGTTAAAAAAAAAGCGTTGCAAATAAATATGTTCTGTCATTTTTCATTAGGACCCACTTAACGCAATTACTTAGAAATGAAAACTTTGAAGAATTGTTCTTATTTTGTAAAAATCTTTTTCAGAACCGTATTTATGACAGTATTATTAAGGTTTTTTTTTTTTTCACTTTGGGGTGCTTTCAAAAATCACGGCTATGTTTTTTTAATTTATGTTATTTTTTTTCTCTCTTTTCTTAGAAGACTCACTCTACAGCATGATTACTTTTAACGTGAAAAGATAAATTAATTAAAAGAAGATACCTTACTTTATTTACAACTCGTGTTTTAGGAACTCAAACTGTTTTACTTATTATATAATTTTTGTTCAAAAATCATTTGCTCAAATCAAGAGCACAAACTATGATATTTTGTGCTGATTTTGTAAAACATTTAGTGTTACAAATTGTAACACGGCACAGTATGAAATACTAAAATCAATTAAACATTATTAATAAAGCTTTTACCAGAATATATAACTTTGAGTTAATATTGATATTATAGAATTTATTTGTGTAAAGAGAGTAAAATAAATTAATCTAGAAAATAACAAAAGTAATTAGAAAAAATATATATATAATAGTCTTAAAAATTATAAAGGAGTAATATGATACAAAAGTGTATTGAATAGATAAATTATTTTTAAAAATATCATAAATAGTTTGCTTACAGTTTAGAAAGTTATGTAACTGCAATTTTTGAAAGAACCACTTTTCTAGAATCCTTTGCCTAGAATTGGTTGTGCTTCGAATAAAATAACATTTTTATGTGTTTCTATGTATTTTTGTTGGTTATTGCAGGATTAGTGAAAGCTCGTGTTTTGTGCTTTGCTATAATACATTTTCATTAAGCTACGCTTTAAGATATTAAAATACGCAGTAACTTAAATCTAAAAAATTAAAAAAAAAAAAAAAAAAGAAAAAAACCTGCCATCCTATCCTTAAAGAGCGTTACCTCATTTTTGTTTCGTCGTGCTTTTCTGTGAGAAACCAATATTAAAGTTTTGTTTAACACTTTAAAAATATAAAAAAAAAATGCAGTGACATTATTTAGTGTGTATATTTAAAAAGTAAACTTTGTCTGTTATTTAAATTTATTTTGATGATTAATTTAATTAAATAGTTTACTTAACGGGTATCCGAATGGTAATTGTTGGAGAGCTACTAATTCGTAATATTTGATATCAAATGCAACTTCTTATAACAAATTAGTTTGTAAAACTGAGATCTTTTCGAACATGTGTAAAAAAGACCTATCATTGTATCAAAAACAGTGCCAATAAGTTATATTTTTCGCATTTATAAAAGAAAAATATTTAATCTGAGTGACAAAAACATCTCAAGTATGCCACAAAGAATGGTGCTATTACTTTGACGCAATTTCTTGCACTCTTCAGTTATCAACTACGCTATAAATTTTTAAAACAGTTGAAGAAAAGAGTAAATTCCTTTACAATGAAAATAGGACAAAAATATCTCCAGTTGTTCTTCTTACAGAGGCTTTATACCGTATACTTGCCTTAAATCTTTGGCTTCGTAAGCAGGAAAAACAAGAAATTGTAGAAAAAACGTCTTCTTAAAAGCAATAACATGGTAAGCAATAAATATCTTTTATTAATGCTACAATATTTCACTACAGCCAAAATGATTGATTTTTAACCTCATATCAAAACTTCCAAAATCACGCTAGACAATAAACTTGTTTCTTCCATAAAGCCTTTCCTTCGTTCCGTTCGGCAATTTTCTTCCCCGATTTCAAATTCATTCAAAATTGTATCCTATTTTGTTCATTTATTCGCTCGGAATTCTACCAAGCATTTATATTTTGCCCAGCAATAAAAAAATAGCGTTTTGTGATTTCTTTCTTTCGTTACTGCTCTGAAATCTTTTATGCTTCCCACATCCATTACGCAATATAATTTACTTTCGTCATTTCGTACAGCAGGTTGTTGTGTCTCTTTTATCATCAACAGCACCTTTAATGATTATGTTCTCGGCAGATAGAATTGCTAAAATTTCAAACATTCTATTTATAAAAGGATGGTGGGTAGAAGATAGAAGTTCTTTCTTTCCTTCTTTTACGCTGTATGAAAAGAAACAATTTTTATTTTTATATATATATATATATATATATATATATATATATATATATATATATTGAAACAGGCAATCAAAACGAAAAGACGAAAACCAAAAACACAAAAGCGAACCAAAGCGCAGCATTTCATCAGGGGGAAGACCGCACTTTGGCCCGAAAAGGCTCTTTCTATATAACATGTGGGAGGGTCCCAAAAACATGTTATCTCCCCCGAGAGCCTTGAAAGAAACAAAGAAAACACATAACACTCACCTTCAAACGGAAGGAACAAGGAATGTAAAAAGCACCTGAACAGATTCCGAAGATAAAAACACCTGAGTGAACTGGAAACTATGCAAGAAGCAGGTAGGAAAACAGTTCAGCACAGCCAGAAGCCAGTTCAGCACAGGCTTTGATGTTCATGTATTTTTAAGTCTTTTGGGATTTTAATCCCCCCCCCCCTTTTTAATTATATGTATTTCTGTATTCTGTATTTATTTATATATATATATATATATATATATATATATATATATATATATATATATATATATATATATACAGGGTGTCCACTCCAATCGTGGACCAATAGCTAATTTCTAAACCGTTAGAGATAAGCATATAGTTTATTTAGGAAAAAATCTCCAAATTACGAAAGGAATTTTGGATCTATTCAATGTTTTTCAAAAAATCAAATTTTGAAAGAGTTACGAAATTCAAATTTTTATACAGCCCCCCAGTCCTATCAATCATATTTAGTAAAACATTCTTGACACTGTAACGTTTAAAACTAAAAAAAAATCACTCTTCTACGACAAAAATTGACCGAGTTATGACGTTTTGAAAAATCAAGATTTTGCATTGTTTCATGACGTCATCGAGAGATCGCTTTAGGGACCGTATGCGAAATCCTTCAAAATCTTGATTTTTCAAAACGTCATAACTCGGTCAATTTTTGTCGTAGAAGAGTGATTTTTTTTTAGTTTTAAACGTTACAGTGTCAAGAATGTTTTACTAAATATGATTGATAGGACTGGGGGGCTGTATAAAAATTTAAATTTCGTAACTCTTTCAAAATTTGATTTTTTGAAAAACATTGAATAGACCCAAAATTCCTTTCGTAATTTGGAGATTTTTTCCTAAATAAACTATATGCTTATCTCTAACGGTTTAGAAATTAGCTATTGGTCCACGATTGGAGTGGACACCCTGTATATATATATATAATACAAACAAATAGTAAAATGAAATAGAAAATGGCAAATTAGGAGAAATGAAAGGAGAAAGGTTGAATCCAGAGCTCATCAGCCGTGGGGGATTCAAGAGTGGACGAAAGACCAAAAATTAAATATAAACTATAAAGAGGATGTTTAAGTTCAAAATATGCTGTCTACAGATCTTCATTGGGCAAAGCAGCACCAATGCGAGTCTGCAAACTGTACATAAGAACAAAAACCTAAAACTAAAAGCAGGGGTTTTGCCTCGACTAATTAGGAATGAAATTCTCAAAAATCAGCCATCCACAGGACGTACCTACTATGAAAATAAAATCATCTCACCTGAAATTCCGCGTCACAAAACCAAAAAAAATATCCAGCAAATCCAGAGGCAGTCCAGTTGTCAATGTAAAATAAAAATAAGAATCAAAAAGTGTAAATCCGTGTCCAAAAAAAGCAAATCCTAATTCGTTCCATTCTCTGTTCCCACGTGCTCAAAAAATGTCCACCACTGCAATCCTGAACTGGTTTCTTCCAGCGGTATCATGCGTTCGAACTGTTAAATATTTACAGTGAAGCAAAGTCGTTATTAAAGGTTATACTTGAGCAAACAATTTTAATTAGATTTTTTGGAAAATTGTTATCAAATAGTTTATTTTTAAGAAGTTTCTCTTCTTAAAAATAAACTATTTGATACATTTTGATAATAAAAGAACAAAATGCTAATTTATGGTTTAGATGCAGAATTTAAAAAAGTGAAATTTGCTTGATTATCGTTTAGTTATGACTAGAGTAGCTCAGGCCCTTAAAGAAATGTGCATAAATTTACCCTTCAACACTTTTTTCTTTTTATTTATTTTATTTTTTTAATACATATTTTGAAAATGTTTACAAAAGGGAACGTATACTTATGGATACGGGTTTTGTAAATGTTCCTTTAAAACAAAAATGAAAAAAAAAATATTGAAAATATTTGAGTTTTATAAAAATTTACATTTACGTTATTTATCCTGTTGATTTTACGGTCGTGATATGAGAGAATACATGCTTTGTACATTTTCTTTGCCATACTTAACATATAGGCTGATGAACTTTTTTCTTCTTTTTTTCAGAAAACAGCACTGCATTTGTACCATGGAATTTTTAGAAAATATCTTATCATTTTGGCGTTTTTAAGTTTTATTGGAGTGCGCACTAATAGTCCGTGTTATTTTTTTTTCAAATAGTCTTAAGCAAATGAAACTAGAGTAAAAAATAATAAAACGCTTATGAAAGCATCTGAAATATAAATAAACTGAAGTTTAAAAAAAAAAAAAAAGCTGACTCATAAAAGCGAAACATTTATGAGTTAGTTTTCATGGCCATAGGCAAAAATACACACAGCGAGTAATATGCCGAGAACATAATTTATTACAAAATGGATGTATCAAAAAGTATTCAACATTTTAAATAAAATACCAAATATGTACAAACCAGTTGCACCACCTATTTCAATACAAGCTTATACATTATAGTTTTTCCTTTTGTTCAAAAACCCTTTTCTGAGAACTGATGGATAATTTAAGCCCATTCTGCTCCTTCGAAACAACATATTTCTGAAAGCAATTTTATTCATGACGTTTCCATAAATCACGAAAAGTACTTCTGGAGAATAAAAATTCATTTACGAGTTAAAGGCAAAATATAGAACTTTATATGCATTGACGACTATTTTGTTGCCCCGAATAACCTAAAAGTAATAATAACACACGCATGCTCTTAACCCTCCCCTTCCAAAAATAAGAGCAAAAAAGAGAACCTTCTACATTTCGATTCCTCTTTCTATCGGGGAAAGATCCGTACAAGAATTCAATTTTTCAAGTAGAATGTGCTATCTTTATTCCTTTTTTTTTTTTTTTTTGTCTTAGTTCAATAAATTCGATTTCTTTTGAGCTGAAGAAGTACCGGTGGACTTGACGTTCTTTTTACACCTTTCATTACAGCCTAGATTGGTTTGTAGGAAATCAAATTACAGGCATTCATAACGAGTTCTAATACATGGACGTATGCCGTCAGAGTTTGGCGCCAATAATAGGGGATGTTGTTAAGTTGCCGAATATGGGGAGCTTATTAGAAGAAAGGATTCGAATTGATTTATGTTTTTCTCTTTGCAACTTTTCTTCTGTTGATTTCTTATTAAAATGTTTTCGTTTTGTTGGAATACTTGAAACGTTCCAAGTACATTTGCTTCTAAAAATGCAATAATATATTTTTTTTACAAGTCGCAAGAATACAGTAACAAGATAAAGTCTCCAAAGAAACCTTTATAAAAGGAGAAACAAGTTAAGCGAGTGAATATAGTGCACTTTAATAGTACAGCGTACCCCCACTTTTTTTTTTTTTTTGCTTCGGCTGTGGTTTTTAAATTTAAAAATTGAAGTCGTACTATTTGAAATTGCTATATAATAGTAACGCATATCTCATGTTTCTATTACCATGATTTGAAATTTGATTCTGACTGTTTTTAATATGGCTTTAAATGAATTATACTTTACTTATGCACAATAAAGAGAAGCATGGATAGAAAATTATTCTAGAGAAAAATGTTTTAACCTACCCCCTCCCCCTGATTTTTTTAATCGTATAGAAAGAATTTACTGTGCATTGTTTTAACGTACTTCATCACTGCTACCGATTTAATAAAAAAAAGCTAAGGAACTAATGACCTAGACAAAAGTAAACCTAGACAAAAGTAAAATTGTTACTGTCTTCCATGCTGTCTTTAAATCCCAAAATAGAGTTAGTGCATACTGTAAATTCTTCATCGCATTTTTGAGTGGCTTTCGTAAAAGTGTACTAACGGTGCCGAAAAATATGTCAATGTTGAGTATCAAACTACATACTTAGATTATTAAGTTTTGAGGTGAAACCATAAATAAAAATGAAGTAACAATTACGCAGAAGAATATTTTTAAAATCTTAATGGTTAGAAAGCTTATATGTCTTTTTATTTTCTCAGATTTCAGCTAATGGCATGTTATCTTAGATCCCCCCCCCCCGACTTCTAAACACTTATTGTCACAAAGCTAAGTTTCGACGCATTAGGTTCACTATTAATTTTTACTCCACTGCAAAAAAAAATGTTGTTTTTGCATTACAACACAGCTAATTTTATATTAATTTTATAGTAATAAACTAAAATTGCTAATTTTACAGTTTATTACTGTGCGTTTTACAGTTTTAAGCTGGAACCTCTGCTGCCAGTATTGTGCTGTTTTCTTTTACAGCATGATACATATAATTCTGTAGCAATTAACTGAAAAATTGCTAGTTTTACATTAAAACACTGTAATAAACTGTAAAATATCTTGTTTTACAGTTTATTACTTTGCATTTTACAGTTTTAAACTGAAATCACCGCTTTCAGAATTATACTCTTAAAACAACAGTTCATTTTTGCAGAGTGGTGGTGATTGCACTGATTGACCCCAAATATATTAAAATGTTGGCTATGCTTAACGCCAAACAGGTTCTTAATACAAGGATGATAAGGTTTTCCTCTGCCATTTGTTTATTTATTGGATCGAGTCACTTTTCAGTGATACTAAAAGATGTGTTGTTCTTCTAAAAGCTCAAGCATAACTTAAAAGATTGAGTTTCGCAAGAATTGTTGTTTCAAAAATTGTCAATGCTGGAAGATTATAAAATAAAGCTGAGTTAAGACTTCGGAGAAGTAAGTTCTATAAGAAGAATCTATGTAAAAAAAACTCACATTTATAAGTTATGAAGAAGTTCATTTGAAATATATGTCATTAAAAATAAATAAATAAACACTAAAACGAAAATAGGTATCAAACTAAGTTTTAGTTTTACAGAAAAACTTATTTGAATTTCATTTTCGAAAATAATAATGTAAAGTAGATTTGCATTTACTATTACATTAATTGCTGCATTAAAATACCAATTAAATGACACTAAAACAAATTATGCAATTCCCAAGAATACTGCGTCGACGTTAGCTAACGACATTACATAACAGTGACAGGATTTTATTGTTTACAGATAGCAAAAAATCCCTTTTTGTGCCGAAATTTCCCCTTTCATTAACGGAATTTCAAATGTACTATGTTGTTATTTACGAACCAATTGAAGCTTGAAGTCACTTTACTATAATTTAATTATTGAAAGCAGTATAAAGGTTTGAAACTGACAACATCAGCATTCATTAATATTTATTAACAAATTAATAGAAACTTTTACTTATTAGTCAAAAGTAGAAGAATCGCTCTCATTAAGCCGTCAAATCATAAAAAGACGTAACATTGTTATAAGCTTATAATTGTCTTGCTTCTACCTATTTTATGTTTCACAACATATCTATTCAATTATAACGTATAGATCAATCGGCACAGTAATTACAATTTGTAACAATGTTGTTTTGTGCCATTCAGGCGGGCAATTCGAGGTGAACTGCTTCCCTTTTCCAATTGTTCTGTAATTTAGTGAGAAGAGACGTAATTTGGTGTAATACTTCTACAGTACACACATAAACTAAGGCCCGTTTATGGGGTAACCAACTATTCACAGCACAACACATTCAGACGAATGTGTTGTGCAAAGTCAACGAAATGACAGGGACAGGAGAGAAAGTAAATTCATACTGCAGAAAATAGAATGCTGTTTTAAAGTATTTACAGCTAATTTTATAGTAATAAACTAAAACTTCTAATTTTACAGTTTATAACTGCATTTTACAGTTTAAAACTAGAACCTCTGCAGCAGGTATAATACTATTGTTTTTACAGTATAATACAGTTAATTTTATGGTAATAAACTGTAAAATTGCTAATCTACAGTTTATTACTGTGCGATTTATAGTTTTAAACTGGAACCTCTGTTTACAGTATTATACAGTAAAAACAAGTTTATTTTTTGCAGTGCCTGAGAGAACCCTGATCACTAGTCTAGATAGCCGGTTAATTCTTATGAATAGTCTAGTGTAATAAAAATGTTTCGCAAGTAGCGAAAAATTCAGCAATCCCATGCTATATTCATTTTAAAGTCTACTTTCTTACTTTTTGTAAGCATTTTTTTTTCAATCTATAAAACTGATTGAACTTTAGTTTATTTATTAAAATGTGTGTAAATGTGTTTTTTTAATGCTTAAATAAAACTAAAGTAAAAAAATATCTTCATTAATGCTGAAAAATATCGTTAGTACGCAATGCTGTTTTAAATTACCTATTACTTTAACATAAATTGATAAATTCCAAATTCACCTTTTTCTAAAGAATAATAAAGATTTAAAAACTAAAATTTTCTTTGCATCTTCGCGCGTCAAGTGTTCGTCGCCAAAGGAAGTCAGAACTTTAAAAGTTTGCATTTCTTTTAACGCCCTTGTAGCAAGTAATAAACCCTTACCCAAGTTTCATGCGAAGGGAAAGTACTTTTTATTTATGCAAAAAAGAAGCTTTCATTTTCCTTGTATACACTCAGAAATGTTTCTCGCTCGCGTATGTCAAGAACTTAATCTCGAAATATGTCATCTTAAATGTGACGATTTCAATTTTTGTGTCGGACGAGAACGTAAGGCATAAGTGAGTGCATGATATTTTATCTCCCTTGAGTCTTTGTATTTATGATTAAACGAAAGTAAAAACGGTGTGGAGTGTTTTGAATGATTTGTAGAAGCATTATTTCAAGAGAATAAAAATGTTTGCATTTTCTTTTTTAATCGGTCTTGTTTTCGGACGTACGCGAGTAGAAGGAATGACTTTAGTTTCAGATGCACACTTTGTAGTTCATTGGTAGCAATTTCAGCATGTGTAAATTGGTGTTGTGTTTCAGAAATACAATCTCAAACAAGTACTAAGATTTAATTTAAAAACCGCGATCCAGATTTCCGACCTCATATTAAAACGAACTTTACTGGTCCAGAAAGCCATTTAAATTTAATATATGTAATTGTTTTCAAAAGAGCATTATAAACACGGAAAGGGAAAGATAATTCTTACTATCAATGTTTGCTAGTCACAACAGCAGAATAAAAAGGGGACATTGAAAATCCTAAAACAAAAATCAATTGCAAGTATTTACAGTGAACTCTCACTTATATATCGCCTCATTTATGCGCTTTTTCACTTATACGACCATTTTCAATGGTCCCAGCACATTTCATAGCAAAATAATGATAATAGTCGTTTATGCGTAACTCTAAAAATCAATATTTCACTTATGCGCCGAATTTTTCGTAAAAATGTTAAAAATTTAGTTTATTTTCTTTAAGAAATAAGCATGTTTCTTCAAGTTCATCTTCAGTCTTGTGCCTTTATTGCTCACAGAAGGCATTTTTTCCGCATGAAATAGAGTTTGGAGAGGGACAATTATCTAGTATAAAACGTTTTAAAGGGAATGATTACGTATGCTACCATTTTTAGTTTATCTTTATCATTATAGTTACGTTACAGTAATTGCAGTAGTAATATGTCGCTTTCTATAGGAACATCCTTATTTAAGTTCTCATTAGAGCTTATGTTACGTTTTGCACCTTAAAATAGGCTTGTTCACTTATACGTCTCTCTCATTTATGCGCCTTTTTCTGCTGGGCAATTGGGACGGCGCATAAGTGAGATTTCACTGTTATTGTTAACAAATAGGACCTTGTGACAGATACACATTTTAAATCATTGAGTTTTCTTCAAAATAGGTCCATCCCTTTAGGCGCTAGATTGCCACAAACGAATACACAGATACACCGATCGACAGATGCACAGATACAGACATTTCAAATGTAAAACCGCCCTCCTTGTTACGTCGGGGGTTAATAAATTAACTAAGCCTACTATAAGGGATGAAGATAGATACTGGAATATAATATGGGGCAATTTAAACATTGTTTACTGTACTATTTCACAAATATTGCAAGAGTCGTAATTTTGTGCAATCAATATTAACATTTAAATCAACGTTTTATATGATTTTTCGTGATGTGGTAAACAGTACTTCTGAGCGAAATAAAATAACCCCAAAAACGTAGAAAAATTTATTATGTCAGGGCATGTGTATTGTTTATATGATGTTATACCCATTCATAAAAATAGGCCATGGGGATTTCATTATTCTAGTGTTATTAGTTGGATATTAACTCGAATCACCATTAAATGTATCGCAAAATTACGAACGTGATAACTTAAATTAGTATTATTAATTTTCTCCTCATTTGTTTCCTAAAAAGTAGTTTGATTTATAGTCGAATAATTTGTGATAACGCATTTTATTATTAAGAGAACCTTAAACAAAATTCAATGGTGCAACAGTCCTTGGAGCTTTCTTTTCCGATCTTAGTTTTCGTGAGCAAAATCTTTGGGGCAAATGTTTCGGTCAGGTGTTAAGCCAAAACCTCTGTGTTTAGTTTCCAAGAATGCTGGGTACTCATTCTATTTCAGAGCTACTCGTGCTACCACTGAACCAACGGGCTTCAAAAAGAAGAAAATGCCACTTACATTAAAAAGCAAAAACAAACAAAAAAAAAAAAAAAATACGTTTAAGAGTAACTTTTTATCAGCTGTTATCTTTTTATTGGAATCATACCACTGTATCGGTACTTATTCTGACTTTATTTATTTTTAGCTGCACACATATTTTAACTATTTTTCATTTACATTAAAAAAATGTGTGTGAGAAAAAACAATTAACTTTATTAAAGTCAAAAAAAGAAAAAAAAAAAAACTTAAATAATCACTTTACAGTTACTGAAAAAAAATCTAGTAAAAGGGATTTTACTTTATTAATCTTCATGTTCAGTGAAGGGAGAAACATTTTAAAGATAAACAATGATGACTGAATTCGTCTTTTAATGTTCCACGCAAATGTATTTTTGGAAGAATATTTATCGAAGGTAAAAATATGAATAAGATTTAAACACATGCTGTCATTCAGTGCTCTGAAAAAACTTCAAAAATTTCATGAAATTTCCATTTGCTTCCCTATAACATCCCCTACGCTTCTCTATGCTTTTAAATCTGCTTTTTCTACGTTTCAAATTAATGGCATCTACTTTCAATATTTTATCATTTTTTCATAAAATTTTACACATGATTAGAGTAAAGTGAAGGTAAATCTCATTTTAATATTTAAATGTACTTTTTAGAGGAATGCACTTTTGTTTTCTTTTTTTTTATAAATATAAAAGAGAAATAAAGTTATTTTTCTGCTAAAAACATTGGTGACTCTAGTGAATTGAAAATTGCATTTTATTTGAAATAAAACGTTGCTACTTACTTTAATATTTTGTTCTTACTTTTTTTTATTTTTATTTTGCTTTGTAGTAAAAGGAACGTTAATGTTACGCTCCAGGATATGATTGTAATTTATAATAATGGCAAATTTTGTTCTAATGCAATTTATTTGTCATTAATGTAACTAAAGTGTAATTTTTAAAAAATGTTATTAGTAATTTTTATTAGATGTAGATTTCAAGCCGCATATTGTATATCGTTGCAAAGTTTTGAGTTGTGTGCATAATGCATGAAGAAATTTCACGAAATGGGAAAATGCATGAAGATAGTTCAAGGTTTTGAGTTAAAGTTTCTAAAATAAGTGGTATGAATGGGGACTGAAGAGCAGCTGCTGTAAGAGTAAGTAGAGAAGCAGATAAATGCATAGCTTCTAAATCCGTACTTATGGCTCACGTAAGAGCAATAATATATGCATTTATATATATGGGTATATGCATTTCTTGTGAAGTAACATAATTTTGGATCAAAACTGCACACACATATAAATATCATTTGCAAGCAAAATAGAGGATGTATTTCAGATCGTTGTTAATTTCCGTTGTGCGAAACTATTTATAAACAATGCTGAAAGAAATGACAGAAGGATGTCATCCATTTTAACGCATGTGTTATACGGTATTTCTTGAGAAACTTTTTTTTTATTAATGGCTCATAAATTATCCGTGAATAAAATTTGATTACTAAGAGTTATGCTGGGGTAAAAAATATGGGGGTAAAAAATCCATTAAAATATATTTAAAAAAAAAAACGTACACGCGCTTGTTATGGTTCTTTCGTTCACATTCCTGTCCATTCTTGGATGTACTCCTTATTTCCCTGAATTAATGGACCGAAGAAATACCTTTCGTCTGATAAGAATGAGCACATTATGTAATGAGTGTCTCTATCTTCTGTTCTGCCAACTAGGTCAAAATCCCTGCGGTTCATAAGCAACTTATCTTGAACGTCAATTTCTACATAAATGAATGTGCTGATTCTGGAATATAGCAGAGGTGGAGATGGAGCAATACCTAGCCAAGGCCTACATGCTATTTTATTTCACGGTTCGTTTTTCAGACACCAAGAAGTATTGAGACATGGGCTACTACGTGAATGTTTACACTGCAAAAAAATGTTGTTTTTACAGTATAATACAACTAATTTTATAGTAATTTTAGAGCAATAAACTGTAAAATTGTTAGTTTTACAGTAGTTAACTAAAATTGCTAGTTTATGGTAATGAACTGTAGAATTGCTAGTTTTACAATGTAAACTTAAATTTCTAAATTTTTGTAATAAACTGTAAAATAGCAAGTTTTGCAATTTATTACTGTGCTTTTTCAGTTGTAAACTGGAATCTCTGCTGCCAGTATTATACTGTAAAATCAACATTTAATTTTTTGCAGTCTACAGATATCATTGAAAAATGCTTTGCTTGTTAAAAAGATCAAAAGATGAAACAAAAATTGGTATTGGGACAGTCATTCCATGTCAGAACACTTTAAAATCTAAATGAATTATGTTAATGCAATGCAATTAGAATGTATTATTTCAGAAGTAATTGCATGTTATTAAGTTTTTTGAATGATATATAATCTAATATTTTCGCTTTTACTCAAATCAAAAGTAATTAGATTGAAACATCATTCGCGTTAAGCTTTTATTTTTGATCTATTCACTAGTAATTTTAATTTCAATTTTTTTCCTCAATTAACTCTTTTTATCATCGTTAGATGCTAATTTTACATACATAAATCTTTGTAAATAAAACTTGTTTTTAAAATGCATCTTAAGATAGAATATAATGTAAGAAAATTAATGCAATTTTAAAAACCAAAAACATGCGTTTGCTAAAAACATGCGTTTATTTAGATATAGTGTAGTAGGGAGGTTAAAAAACGAACAATGAATATTCAGTAATCAACTGTTCTTAGATAACTTTAAAATGTTTTGATACATGTTTTCTAAAACGTGTAAGATTAAGAGTAAAATTTACATAAAATACATTTAGTGATATATATGACAAAAACTGTTGAGTTTAAAGTAATGTCTTATGCTGCCATCTTTGCTGCACGCTATCAAACTTTTTTTTAACGCGTTTTCATACTCTCAGATCAAAATTTCAAGAGGAAACTTGTTAATTATTAAATGAATACTACACGATATTTACGCCTAAATAATTTGTTAATAGATTATAGGTAGTATTTATTTTCAAGATGATATACATTAATGAAAATACACAAGCAGAAATTATAAATCTACATTCAGAGATAAGCACATAAATAATCTCTCATTTCAAGCTATACATCTTTCGTGCACTATACTTTTCATAGCATTAAAGTAATTTAAAGTACATGGGGCACGGCTATAATCATTTCTTAGAGATATCTCCAACCATTTTGCAGCAGGCATTAAAAGCAACATGTTATATCTAATGAGAGTGGCAAAGGAAAACCTTTTAACGTGTGTTGTATGATAAAATTTCTGGTCAGCAGAAGTCTCCTCCATTAGCATCTCTTTGTAAGTTGCAGTCTACGAAATGGGAAGATATGCTTCGTGAGCTCATTAACGAACTGTTACTAATGACTTCTTAAGAATGCTTTCATGAAAAAGAGTTTCCCTTTCAAACTTACGTCACGATTTTCAAGTTTTAATCTATCAGAACTTCAATTAAACGAATTAAATATTTCTTCGCAGTTAATCCGATTTTTTGGGGAAATGGTTAGATTTAATGGTTTATGCACGGGTGAGGATGTATAAGAAAGTAGGCAGTTATTCTGTCAACTTTTTGTTATGTAGACGAAAATATTTATCACATACTACTCATGCCACTTATATTGTACAGTAGACCTGTGGCCGCAGTGCTTGGGTATGTTGACTCCCCCTCCCATTTCTTTTATTTCAATGCTGCTTATTGTAAAACTATCTAATAGAGATGTCGTAAGGTTTTTTTTAATAGCTTGCTGCTTTCAAAAAATAATTCTAAGTTAAAAAAGTATAACTTTTCCCCTTAGTTGCTTCAAGTCACGGCCTGTAATCAGAGCTTGGGCAAATTGCCATGTTAATACCAACCAGCTAGTTACGACATCCAGAGACTTCAGTTTTAGAATTCTCTAAAACTGAAGTCACAACAGATACTGGGAGTACGCTTTAGCTAGAGTGTTGACTTTTTTTAATTGATGTTAAGGTAATCGCAGCTTATATATGCGTTGTATTTAGACAGACAACAATGCTTGTTACATGGCATAGACGAAATGGCAATGCTATTCATATAGCTTTTTCGGTGTCACATTTTAGGAGAATGATGCCCGTGTTCTTCTTCAAAGCCACTTTTTGGAGAAAATACTATTTTCTGTAAAACTTCTCCATTTTCCCATGACATTCTTTTATTTTTTTCCTCTGAAATTTACTTCCATAAATCCTACTATGTTGCCCCATTCCCAGTTCTGTAAATCACTATTCTGCCAGGGTTTAAATCACTGTGTTGCTGTTGTTTAAGGCCAGTCCTTGTTCTCTAAATCACTGCCTTGTTTCCCGCCAGGTATCATTATCCTTTTTTTTTTCATGTTATGTATGTTGTCTCTTTCGATTCTACACTGTAGGTGATTTATTTTGCATTAAATAGAGCATTTATTTCTGACCGCGATATAAAAAAGTTTTTACTCTCCTAGTTGTGTCTTCATTCATTTCAAAACGACTTAAAAGCTACAATTTTGTTTAAATATATTTCAAGTAAAGTTTAAATATGCTTCAAGTACAGTTTTAAATACCGGAGAAATAAATAGTAGGATATAAAAGAGAAAGAACTTTGAAACAAATTAAAATTATGTTGAAACAAACATTGAAAACAAAGAAAATGTGTACACTATACCGTAACATACATGCCATGATTTTGGAAATGACACCAACCCAACCAATGAACATGTCGCCATTACGATCGTCACTTTTCTCAATGCGTCGAATGAAAGCTTCCACCACCCAATCCAGCTCTTTCAATGGGATCTTTTTCACAGCTGCACGCATCCTTGAGTTCAGCCTCGGTATGAGGACACAGGCTCAAGAAAAGGGTGATATATTGCATATTCACCCATATATTGCATTTTCAAAATTAAGATTATGAATTTCTTAGAAAATAATGGGCTGTTGAGTAGTTTGCAGTATGGTTTCAGAAAAGGTAAATCGTGTGCTACTAATTTATTACATTTCTACGACAAGGTTACCTTGGCTTTAGATAGCAAAAAATGCGTAGATGTTGTTTACATAGATTTTCAAAAAGCTTTCGATAAGGTACCGCATGTAGCACTACTCAGCAAATTAGCTGGTATAGGGGTAGGAGGTAAAATTCTAGTTTGGGTTAGGAATTGGCTGACAGGAAGGAAACAAAGAGTAGTTGTTAGGGGTAACTATTCTAAATGGAGTGAGGTTTTAAGTGGGGTTCCCCAAGGATCAGTTTTAGGTCCCCTTTTGTTTATTATTTTTATGAATGACATTCATGAAAATGTTTCTGGAAACATGAATTGTTTTGCCGTTGATGTCAAACTTATGGGGGTTGTAGAAAACGACGAACAAATAAATCAGCTGCAACAGGATTTGGATCATATTACTAAATGGGCAGACAAGTGGGGTATGGCAGTTAATGTTGGGAAATGTCAAGTGCTGCATTTCGGTCATGGAAATAAGCATACAAGCTATTATTTACAGGGTTCAGTCATTAGTAGGGCAGATAATGTTATGGATCTAGGTGTCTTAATAAATCAGGATTTCAAGTCCAGTCAACAGTGCAGCATAGCTAGTAACAAAGCCAATAGGATGCTTGGGTTTATTAATAGATCTATTTCAAACAAATCTTAGAAGGTTCTTCTGCCTCTATATAGAAGTTTGGTAAGACCTCATTTGGAGTATGCTGTTCAGTTTTGGTCTCCTTATCTGAAGAAAGACATTAATTTATTGGAAAGGGTACAAAGAAGGGCTACAAGGTTAGTAAATGGATTTTCTAATTTAGACTATGATTCCAGACTTAGAATGCTTAATATGTATAGTCTTGAGCAAAGGAGAACCAGAGGGGACATGATTCAGTTATTTAAATTTATTAAAATGAATGATGTTGCAGGGTTGGAGTTTTGCAAGGAAAGCAGGACAAGGGGTCATTGTTTTAAGCTGTTTAAACCTCAGGCGAACCTGGAAATTCGAAAAAATTACTATTTTAGCAGGGTAGTGGGAACTTGGAACAGCTTACCGGAAGAGGCGGTAAAGAGCAATGGAGTAGATGGCTTTAAGAGGGCCATTGATCTTCATTGGGGTCTTTAATTTGACTAGGACCAGCCAAGTTGGGCCCTGAGCCTGCTGCTGGTCGCCAATTTTGTATTTGTATTTGTATTTGTATTTGTATATTATATATAACATCGTTTATAAAAATGCAAAACTTGTCGTCTCAATTAAGAAAGAGATCTGTGTTTTATAATTGAACTTTACAACAGTTGATAAATCCTTTTCACCTTATTTCAAGTTTGTTAATATGACAAAAAGTACATTCGCTTATTGAAAAAATATAGTTTAGTAGCAGTAAACGGAGAGTTTGATTAATGTTCATTACTCGTGCTGCAGAAGTAGCAGACGTTGTTCTAGATGTCACGATATTCTCTTCGTTGCAATGTTATTTGAAGCAACTCGAACCTAAGTCACATAATGGCACGTTTCTAGCAGTTTGGTATTAAGGTTCATAATTTTCATCTAAGAGTCAAATCGTTGCGTAGGCTAGAAATAAATAACTGCGGCTCTTTCAGAATTTGGTGATTTATTGAAACCTGCGTCGTGAATCAAAAGTAACGAACACGGTTCAGTGGTAACGTACGTGACTAAATACTTGGACGTCTTAAGTTAATTCAGATAATAAATATTAGGGGTACCAGAAAGTTGTGTCGTTTTTTTTTTTTTTTTTTTCAAAGAAGATCAATTGTTAAAAGTTAATATTTTAAATGGATGCGATGTAATCATCCTCGTCATCAAAGGCCGTTTGCCATCGAGTAGTAAATTTTGATTTCCGGATATTTTTTAAAAAAAATTGAATTTTGGAGAACAGAACGCAAAACGGCATCTAGGAAAAAAGTCAAAATTTCAAGTGTTTTATATATATATATATATATATATACATATATATAAATCGCAATAAAGAAATCATATGGTGCAATGTCATATCTGGTTAACCTGAAATCAGTCAGATTTCCTTTTTTTCCTATTGCTAAAACACTTTCTATGGCATAAAAACTTGAAAGTTTGTCTTGTATCCAAATTGTCAAATCAAAAAAGGTTTTTTAAAAAATCATATTTTCTAAAAAAAATCTTTCCGGAATTCAAAATTTACTATTAGATCAAAAAAAGGGCCTTGATAACGAGGATAGGTACATTATTGATTTAAAATAAAACTTTTAACAATATATTTTTTTGAAAAAAACGACTTTACCTTCCGGTTCCCCAATACATAAAACTAGTTTACATTTTACAGTGACATTGACGCTTTTTAGCATTCAGTGGTTTACTGAATATTTATTTAAGTGTAACTATACCTGTAACGGATCCTGCGCAAAAAAAAAAAAAAAAAAAAAAAAAAGAAAAGAAAAAAAAAAAAAAAACGGATGCAACAGATAAAATCATTTTGTGATTACTAACCCTTGTGGTGTTTGTGTTTGTACCTCTATTTAAGTGGCTGCTGAATAGGCACTACTGCTAGGTACTACTTTCAAAAGAACATTGAATTTGACGTACAACACAAACTTCATATTATGTTTACCTTAACTGCCATTACAGACCTCAAGTGCATTTAAACAATAATTTTACAGTGGATGGTTCAAGTTCGATTGCTGATATACCTATGACTTCTGATAAACATGTATTTAATTGCTTATTTTTCTGCTAGCTTATTCGAGCACGTTCGGAGCACGTTTTCGGGAAAAACTAAGTTTATAGCATTCTTTACTTTACACAAAATATCGACATAACCATCTATTTTAATTACTGCTTTGTATGTACAAATAACTAACATTCTAGCATTCATTTTTTTTTTAAATAAAAGTTTTAATTATTGATTGAATATGCTAGAGATTGTCGAAAACTTTTTATACATATTTTTGAAGTTTATTGCAATAAAAGTATCACCAAAATAATAGTTTATAATTATAAATATGTCAAAACTGTAAAGGATATCGTCGCCAACATACTAAACTAACGAATGTGATAATTGGCTCTTTTCAGGAGAGCCAAACACTGCATATAACTTATTCCCACCTGACGTGTTTGGTTATTTTCAATTTTTTAACTTTTATAGATATCTTCAAGCGTAAAACTAAAGTTCGAAGGTATCATTTTAATTTTAATTATTTTTAAAATTTGAACTTGAAAAACAAACTTGAAACACGCGATTTTTCACATTCGTTAGTTTAGCATGGTGCCGACGATATCCTGAATTTCCTAGCTAACTATACAAAATTTTACTCAAATGTCGTGGAAAAAGTATCAGTTATAATTTTTGAAATGAAAATCGTTCCGAGAAAAATGCATTTTGTGTTTCAACTTTTATACTATGAACATACAAACTACAATATATCTGCTTTTTTTGATCATATAGACAAAAATTGGCCAGTTTTGTAAACCTAAAGAAATGGTTAATGCAAAAAATTTGTTTCATAAAAGAACTTTCGCGAAAACTGCCGTTTCACCGTGTTTGGATACCTCAAATGCATTAAAAAAAATCAACCGTATGATCAAAAATAGACGAAAAGGAAAGTAATCATCACGTCTCTTGAGCTAAAACGAATTAGATCTCTTGATAAATTCCCAACTTAAAACCAATTACATAATCACAAAAGAAATGAAGCCAAGAAAAATAACATCGCTTTCGTTCAATATCCTAACTCTTTCAGCTGTATCATACTCCCGCATTCGTCTGTTTTTCCATATGTAATTCAAAGCATTGGGTATCTGGCTAGAAAATAGGAAA
>JAXGGA010008193.1:0-58314 GCA_038373865.1 Uloborus plumipes
TCCTCGAAAACTTTGGTTGCTGTTTAAGAATTCAAAAATAATTTTTTATCCAATATTTTGTTTTTAACACTTTTCCCCCCCGATGCCTGAGGATTTTGTCGCAGCATGTGGCTCTTGACGTGCTTCCATATTTCTCGAAAAGGATGGCCCTCCCTTCGTGTTGGGTTTTATGTGGGAGATTTTGTAAGCTTCGGAGAGCTGAAAATGTATAGCTTTCTTTTCTTTGCAACACGTAAGAGTAGAATGATATATTGCTGCAAAACGTTTTCATGCTTTAAACGAATTTGAATTTTCTGCAAAAACATTTTTTCGCCTCATGCAAGAATTAATATTTTCTTTTATCATTGGAAAGTCTGAAGCAGTTTCTTTCGCATTTTTCTCTTTCGTAACCTTGAAGAGCAGTCTTTAATTTTTCATGATATTTTATTATTATTATTATTGTTGTAACAAATGAGACGAAAATCCACATGGTTGTTGTTTTGAATACCAAATGGGCGGGTAATTTACATTTAAGCTTTCCCATTATAACTACCTTCTACAGCCTATGTAGTAGAGTTAGGTTAATTTCACATTTCTAATACGCTGAGTTATCTTTTTATTTTATTAACAGTGTTTTTATTTTTTCTTGTTATCATTTGCTGTAGTTATATCTACTGTTATGCACTAGACAATTAATAAATTGCTTTGTGAAATATTATAAGAAATGGTATGGATCTGCTTTCATAAGAAAGTCTTACCTCTAACGAAAAAAATGTTGGGAAAACTAGAAGACTTAAATTTTTAACTTTCATAAATGTTGTAACATTGAAAATACAACTAACGACTGAAAACTCAAACGACTGAATTTATTCCCAACAATTGATTTTTTTGAGCACAAATTGGTTGCATTTCCCAGACAAATTAATCTTTTAACAACTCTCTTTTATCTCGTTAACACTTTTAATTTTTGAAGTAAAACAGTTTCTTCTGCACTAGAAGAAATGGAGTAAAACGCTTAATGATTAAATTAAGTATTCTGTAAGCTGATGCTTTTAAAAACAGCAGATCATTTAGAGCACAACTACTGATTAACCCATAAATATCCTACTTTAAGATTCTCAACAAAGAACTTACGATATTTATATTTCGTGTCAGCTGCGCCTCTTTCAGCTAAAACGTCTAAACACTTAATTGAATTTATGTATAATAATAGATTTCTTTGGAACAAAACAGATTCTTCTACCACAGAATCTGTTTTGTTCCAAATATTAAAATCTTAATGGCAGTGGATGGAGTAAAACGCCCAATGATTAAGTATTCTGAAAGCTGATGCTCTTCAAAATACCAGGACATCAAAAATACAACTGCTGATTAACCCACAAATATCCAACTTAAAGGCTTTCAACAAAGAACTTAATACAACATTCACACTTTTTTGTCAGCTGCACCTTTCTAAGATAATGTCTGGAAACTCAAGCAATTGAATCTATGCATAACAATTGATTTCTTAGCATCCCAAATCGGTGAAACTTCCCAAACAAATTAGGGTTATTTTCAAAATTTGCTTACATTTGCTGTCCGGAGGTTAAAAAGACGATTTTGAAGCATAACTTATATTTTAAATTCAATGCGAACAATTATTTTCTGCAAGAAATACCCCCAAAAAAAATGTCTATCACTCAAAACATTATTGAAATTTATTTATTTATTTTTATATAAGTCTTTAAAAATGAGAATCAAGGAAAAAACGCTTGTCCATTTCCTATTTTTGCAAGTTCAACTATTTTTTTTATATACTTAATTGTATAAAAAAGTATATACAACAAATTACTTTTATATATTGACTATTAGTGCATGTTATTCATAATAAATATTGACAAAAGTAATTTTTTTCATTAAGAAATGTATGAATATATTTTGTCCGGCAGTTCTTGTCAAGTCCGTTACCCTAAGGTTATTTCAACTAAAAAAGGTATTTATTGCAGTCAAAAGATGGTTACACGTGTTCAGTTAACTTAAAAAACTAGTGACGTAACTATTTCGTACCATTTTGTTTTCCTGAGTCGAGAAGTATTGCTGTGGCGTTTCGCACAAAATTTCTTCCAGGTGCGTATTTTTATTCTTTGTCAAGTCTGTTACCAAGGATTTTAGTATTAATTTTTACTTTTACTTAACTTTTACTCCGAAACATTGTTTATTATACAACTCTAAGAAAATGCATATTGTTGTTCAATTTTTTAATTCGATAACCTAGCCATAATTTGACATTTTGGTTGAAATGTCAAGTCCGTTACTGGTCAAATCCGTTACCATATAGTTTTTGATCAATATTTCAATGATCAAAAACATCGTTTAAAGCTTCAGGGACGCAAATAATTTCAAATGAAGTTGGTTCTAGGCGCTATGATATAGTGTAAAAGTAAGATTTCATATTGATTTTGTACGGTAACAGACGACAATTTTTTTTGAAACTTAACGTTTTACAACAGCATGTGAATATTTAATTATGCATCAAAGTGTACAACCAATTACTTCTCACACACCTAAAATATGTGACAAAACATCTGTTAGTGATTCTAAAAGAAAATAGCAAGTTAAAAAAAATTACCTAAAAATTCTGAAATGTAAGCATATGGTGAAAATGATCCATTAACTTTTAAACAAGTCTCTTTTACTTCGTAAATCTCTTACTATTTGAAGCAAAACACTCTTCTACAATAAAAGAAATGGATTAAAACGCCCAATGATTAAATTACGCATTCTTTAAACCAATACTTTTCAAAATACAGGGACATCTAAAACACTACTACTGATTAATCCACAAATATCCTACTTAAGGGTTTTCAACAAAGAACTTGGTCCACATTTACATTTTTTTGTCAGCTGCACCTCTACAAGATAGCTGCTGAAAGCTCAAATAACTGGATCTATGCATAACAATTGATTTCTTAGCAATTACAAATAGGTGAAACTTCCCAAGCAAATTGCTTTCTTCTGGAACAATTAGACGCACCCACAGCATTAGTGAAATTAATCTTATCTCATGGGCTACGGTAATAAAACGAAAACCTCGGTTACCTAAAGCCTGAATGATATGACCTGCAGAGGGATCCTGTTGCGCTCAATAGCTTCTTCGCAGGTGCGGATTTTAAAGTGTGGTTGATCAGGTGATAAATTGAGAAGCGATGTTTCAAATGATAATTTTGTCGCGAGTTTTAAATTTATAGCTGTTTCTAGGTGGAATGTTACTGCTGTAAATGCTTTTAGTTGTTCGAGGTTACGACCGAATAAAATCTTTTGTGTTGATGGATTCGGGTGAAAAATTACGGATCTTGTTTTTTATAGTCTTGCCACCCAAGAGGTTTTCCAAGCAAGTGCATAATGGTTTTAATTTCAGGTGTGTTTTAAGCGTAGATTAATTTTAGCTTGTAGTACGAGACAGTAATCCATCAATTTTTATTTTCTTTCTATGTAAAATAAAGATGAACCGGTAAGTCGTGACCAAGGTCCAAGGAAAGGGATAGACACTACTCAGTTCTCAATTTTGAGGTTACTTTTAAAGATTACGCTGTGCGTTATTAAGGCGTTTGCTTTGCAAGCAAAATTCAGAGGGTAAAAGTTATTAAAGTTTTTACGGTTAAGAATAAAAACTACTACACATAGTGTGTTTAGTGCTTTTCATTTTAAGCGAAGATATATTCAGCAGAATAAGTGTTATATATAAGAACGGTAACAATTTCATCAGTATTATTTTTCAAAATGTACAGACTAAGTACTGTAATAAATTTCAACCGCTTCGTGTAACTGAAATGTTTTTCGCGTGTGTGGAATGGAGGCATTTGTTTGATTTTCATGAATTTATATCGCATTTAATTCATTTACAGTCCTTTAAACTTTCTGGAATCAGTGGTATTGACATTTTGTTTGCATCAATGTGGTCGCTGAAGGGCGTTTAATGAAACGCAGCTGTTTCCCTTATTTTATGGTTCCTGGATACAACTGCAACGGAAACGGGTCCTAACATTACAAATCCTGCTCAACACGCTATCTTGTGCTCTTCCGTTGAAAAACCTGTGTAATTATTTACAAATTACTCGCTCTGCAAAGAATCTTTCAGTATTTTGTGAACCCATACTCTCATCCTGTTACTTAACAACTTATCCAGATTGGCCGTTTTTTTTTCAAAGAAAAGTAATAATTATTTAAAGCACATATTTTCAGTATATTTTATGTCAGTACTAGCTTATTACCCGGCGTTAACCGGGTAACCTCTAATTTTTCTGCATCATACAATATTTGTGCCAAAGTTCCAAGGTGGTTAGAATATGAATTATAATTGTTTTTAACTTATTTCATGCTAAAATGAAATAAGTGAGCGTTAAATTTGTAATTTATTGTTAATCGTAATCTTTGTTGGAAAATCATATTTAAATGTGTTAAATGTTAGCAATTTGTATGCTTAACCCTACACTGCATGATTTTTTATTTTTGTTAGAAAAAAATATATATGTTTTTCAATGTAATAAGAAAACACGGAAAAATATTTAAAAAAATTTAACTCTAAATTTTCACCATTTTCTAATTAAAAATAGTTTTGTTGCCAAATGGCTACACCATGCATTCAACAGACAAAAATGATTTTAAATGATAGTCTTGAAATAAGTTTTTTTTGTAAAAAAATAGAGGAATTGAACATTTGGTGAACTGTACTCTTGTAATCCTTTACATTTTGACATTTTACATCATTGTTTATCTGTATTTTTTCTTTCCGATGTTCAATTCTGTCAAATCTTATATCTTTTGGTGGCTCTCTCGCGCAAGCTTTCTTCTTTTTTTGGTTTGTAACTAGTTCCTCTGTAGCTAATGGTCTCCCTCTTTTTAATACGCTTTTATTAATTTCACATGTGGGTTTGTTTGTATGTATGTATGTATGTAACTCTGAATAAAAGATAAAATTTACGTTCTTTGCAAAGATAAAAGTAATATATTTAATATTATTTTTAATACTAAAGGCTAAACTGTATTGCATATTGATATATTATAAGTGCATGTAAACTTAAGTGCGGATATTCAGTAGTTTTGAAAATCAGAGGGAAACCCGTGATGATCACAGCGCATTCCTATATGAAGGCGTATTTTTTAGTTTTTTTCAAAACTATATTTTAAAATGATTAATGATTTTACTTGTCCGTGTAAGAACAACGTTTGTGCTAATTGAAATCTAAAATGAACACGTTTTTAAGGCTTTTCCTTATTGATTTTTTGTTTGTTCTATCTGTTGAACATCAAGTAAGCATTAATAAGTGCGAGGTCTAATAAATGGTAGAACAGCCGAAAGTACCACTTTTGGGTCCGCATGATTATTTTATACCTTCTAAACAGAGAAAGAAGCTAGTGCGAAACCTAAAATAACACATAGGGGAAGACCGCCTATATTGGACCCCCTAAGAACAGGAGGCCTGTGTCGCTCAATGCGAAGCAAAACAGAAATGCAAAATAGGGCATCGTAAGCTAAATTTAATCAGGAACCATCTTATGAGCTTATATTTTCTAAAAATATGAAAATTATTTAAAAAAAAATATCTTATAAAAAGTTGCAAAAGTCCAATTTAGGAATATATCCGCCTAAATTGAACCATGCGCTTCCTAAATTGGACCGTACTAGGAAATCATAGAATAATTTATATTTGAACTATACAGCTTTTTTCCAGGATTTGCAATAGAATTTCTTTTGCTTCGGCCTCACTTAGGCAGTGTTGATAAACTCGCCAATGGCATTTCATACACTTAATCATGTTTTGTACTTCATCTCTATGACAAATATTGCAATAACAATTGTTTTGTGCAGTTTCTTGCTTCTTGTGTGACTTTTTCTGCTCTATGCCTCTTTTATACGGCATTAGAATGATTGCTGAGACTGCCTTCCTTTTTGTTCCTTCTATTTTTTTAGGCAAAGGTGATATGCGAGCCGGCTTTACAAATTCATAGTTAGAGTTGGCAATCATGTTTTGATGAGAACTATCCGCCGATTTTGCAGTTCACTTTGAGTAGTTTTATCTGGACTACTTGCCTCTAATTCTGCTGCGACCAAGTCAATGTCATTAAACACTTGTCAATTAACAGGCCAAACTCCTGTTCTTTGGAATCAACTCAGAGCATTTGCATGGCCTTAATTGCGGTTTGCCCAGAAGAGTTATCAAACAGTTCTCTTATGCGATATTATAGAATGGATTTCATTAGATGTTCTCGCATCCATGTATCACATGCTCGATTGAAATATGTAGACAGACTAAATGAAGACCACCTCTACGTACATGATGTGCTTAAAGAGAAAGCATTATAATATCGTTCTCGTTAGCCAAGTTTATTGCATCAATGTTCTTTATGTAAGTGCTGTGCCTATCTATTAATAGAAGGACATTCTTTTTACATTGCTTGGCTTAACAGTTTTGATGAAAGGTTGTATCAATTGCTTGAATTATTGTTTGTGATCCAACATTTTTTTTTTTGAACAAGCATATTGCTCACCAGGGAAGCTTTTACGATAAGTTCATAGATGGAACGTAATCTTTTGAAAATAAGCATGGGGAGCTTGCAATTCTGTTGCACTCATGCAGCAAATAACCAGTGTGTTTCTACCACGTTCACCACTCATTACTGATGCAACCTGATGTTAACCTCTATACGTCAATATATTTTGGAACTTTTGGACAGTGAAAAGACCGGCTTCATCTACATTGAGCATTTTAGTAGCGTGTAAATTGTTTCCAAAATATCGAAGAATGTCATATTTTTCTCTCGGTAAACCAGCGTAAATGTTATTCAAGTTAATTACTATGTTTAACAACCTGAAACTGCAGCTTAATGGATGAAGAGAGGGAAAAAAAACATACATTTTAAGAAGTTGCAGTTTTTGCTTGATAAAAAACTTTAAATGAATATCGTGAATAGGTGTTAAAGTATGCTTAAATTAATTTAAACTAAGTTATTAAATAAAACGAGTCACTTATTTTACGTTACGATTAATAAAAAATCTTGTTTAAAATCATATTCTTAAATTGGATTACCGGTCCAATATAGGAAAATTTTTTCGGTCCAATAAAGGAAAACACGCCATTTTTTATTCTTCAGCTTATTCTTCAGCTAATTCTCTGTCAAAAATTATCACAATCGCGCATGTAAATACATAGATGTAAACCTTATTAAACATAGATTATAATACTGTAACAGCATTTTACCGCAATTTACAAGTTTTTGAGTTATCTTTCTAGAAACAAGTCCGCAAAATAAGATTTCGCACGTTTTCAACACAAATCAAGCCGTAACTCACGCTAAACACTTCGAAGACTGGTGAAACTTCAAGCACATTGATTTTATTCCTAAAACTTTGTGTTTCTACTGTTAAAGTGTAGCACAGATCTCTGTACTAGATTTTAAGCCCAAGGTCCAATTTAAGCAGTGGTCCAATATAAGCGGTCTTCCCCTACTTCATGAACTACAGAGATGAATCGAAGTGTTCTCTGGATGCTTACTGCATAATGTTGCCAAATGGCTACAGACATGTATTATGTCCTAGATTTTTTCCAAATAAATATTTTGATGTAAAATGCATCTTAAACGAAAGATAAATGTTTATTTTATTCATGTTATTTCTTTAAAGGACAAAGAAAAATATTTCATTGTAAAAAATTTCAAAACTTGGTAGTTTAAGTGATTTTAAAAGCTATCCATATGGATTCATTTAAGAGCATGAAACAGACCAGTGCTGCCATATATGGAGGATAAATAGTGATAATTGCTTTAAATATATTCAATACTTGTTTTTTATGCATTGAGTTGATGACTACATTCTGCTATTCATAAAAAGGACGAATTGTCCATGTATCCAATTGGCAACACCATACAGTGTAGGGTTAAAGGCTTATCTCTATTATTCTATCTATTCGAAATTGAAAGAAAATGGCCATTTTGAGACAAATTTGAATTTGAGCTTTCTGGATTTTTTTTTTTTATTTCAAAACCCCTCCGATGTGAATTCTAGTGCGTCAAGGAACCTCTGTGCCAAGTTTGATGAAAATCCGACGGAAACTGGATTTGTATAAGGAAAAAACATATATACATACATCCATTTATATATATATATATATATATATATATATATATATATATATATATATATATATATATATATATATATATATATATAATATTATATATAATATATATATATGTCATTTGATCAATATGTAAGAGCGTGAAATAAAAACAATCAGCAAATATTCTTGAAGCAGGTAAGATTAAGCAATGGAACAATCGCGGCCTTACCTACACAACTTTAAAAAAGGCTTTATTTGTCCTGTTGGCGACGGATTAAACCAGTCTTCATCGTGTATTGGCCTCCCTATCTGTAAAAGTAGAACTGTCTTTCATCGACCTACCTCTCAGAAATAGCGATTTTTTTTTTTTTATTAAGATTTCTCTAAATGAATCATACCTCAAGGGAGACGAATAAAAAATAAAATAACAATAAAAAAATGATGAACTCGATTTACAACGCTTCGTTCAAAATATTAGCTTTATCTAATCTTTTACAGAAATTTGTCGACATTTGGGCGAATATCTTTAGCCTGAGGGATTCAAAGCAATCTTTGTCCTACACAAGACAGAGTTAGTCAAGTCGCTGTGTTGACAGCTGTCCGTAACGTATTATTAAAGTCATTTATCACGTGATATGATGTCGCTGGGTCCTGTATTAAAGTCATTATTTGATGTCATGTCAAGATACGATATGAAATATGAAAACTAAAAGTTAGGGTTGTACGTTCTATTTCGATTGAAGTTGCACCAGAAAATTGCAAAAACTGCTGATTGGTTTAGATTTATGAGAGGCTATGAATAAATTATTACAACCGATAGTGGCGACAACGATGCCATAAAACATGATAATGACAACTGCAGTTTCTATCCAGAACGAGGAAGGCAAAAACTTATTTAAAAAAAGTACAGAATATAATCCTGAATTTGCTACAGAAAATGTGTAAATGTTTGGCATTTCAATCACTAATAACATAAGCCCCTGAAATTTTTAAAGGGCTGTTTTAGGGGTATTTTCCTCTTTTATTGGGAGTTCTTCTACTTGTTTTCATGATATTAGAGGGATGAGACTTTGTTCTTGGAGAGAAGGGCACTCCTCCCTTAATTTACCCTAAATGTCTGAACGTATTTTTAATACATTGCAGGTTGGCTTGTGACATATTATCTTAAACTTTTATTGTAGGAATGGGAATTTTACGAAGAGATGAAAGGTTTTGGCGAAGTGAAGAACGATGCTTCCATTGAATATGGTAAGTTCTATTTTTGTGAATGAATACAGAGTGTTATATCACTATACTAAAATGGCATATTTAAGCGAGTGTGAGATTCGTGGGCAGGAGAGTGATCCATAACACCATAATTATATTAGGAAAAGGAAGACGAAACTTCAATGTGGGTTCAGGCTTTTTAAGTCATATCTTTTTACAGTGCCGTAACCAGACTTTTGTTTCGGAGAGGGTTTTACATTTCGCCTGAAATCGATATGATCAATAAAATTTAATTTCATATTCCATATTCTAATGCTTTTTCTTACAATAGATGCTTAAAATACAATAACATGAGAAATGTAAAAAATTAGGTATTTCTTCCATGATGGGAAAAAATACGTGTACACCGCAGGGACGTCATTTCAAGTTTTTCCAGGGGGGGGGGGGCAAAGTGTGCAAATATAGTGTAATTTCAAAAGAAAACAACAAAAACCACGCCCACTTATGTGTATATACATTGATTTCTCAAAGTCGGGGGGGGGGGGCAATTGACCCCCCCCCCCCCACAGCGTTCTAAATGACGTTCCTGGTACACCGTATAATTCACCCCTGTTGAATAGAATTTTAATCCCTCAAAAAGTTAGATGCGTTAACTTATATACGCGCTTCGAAGTAATATTTCTGAAATTTCTTTTTTATGACACTTATAAGAGGAGTTAAATATAGAGTTTCGAATTTTCAAATTCAAAAGAATTTTGATTTTGCACGCGGATTCAAAATTTGAAGGAAAAAAGTATTTTTCCGTAAGAAATGATGTTTTGCAATAACAACAATAAAAATAAATACCGCATATAAAACACCTATTTTTTACAATTATTCAACAACGCTAATTTAATTTTTGAAATGAAATTAAAATATTAATAAGAAAATTAAAAATAAAATTATAAAAATTATTTAGCAAAAAACTTTACCTCAGAACCAGACTAACGTAAGTCCATTTTAGCAACTTTTCAGGAGAAGGGAAAAATGATTGCCGGATGCATGCAAAGGATGGGATTCGCGCTCTATTAATGCTGCTAAATAATTGTGAAGGAATTTGTTTTATAGAATACTGTTTTAATGGGTCGATGCAGAATAAGATTCTACATACAATTCACTAATAAAGTGAAAATCGCCATTTTTGGACTTACGTCCTTCTGGTTCTGAGGTACAGAACTGTGTTCAGCAAAAACATTTTTTGAAATTGCTTTTAAAATTTCGGAGGGGGTTTGAATCCTGAAAACCCACCCCTTAAATACGGCCCTGTCTTTCTATATACCACATCTTGGACACATTCGCTTGTACGAGTAGATCTTTTTCCGTTCATAAACTTTTTGAACGATATGAGCTGATCTGTAGTCATTAAATCTTATAGGAATAATTGCGCCATATTTCGGAGAAACAATTTCATGTCACAAGCAGTCAACTACTTAGATCAGATAAACTCGATAGTAAATAACTTCAACAATTTGTTGTAAATGACCAAAACAGTTATCGTGCGAAATTAGCTCGTCATGGATGTAAATTTAGCAAATTGGTTAAACAGTGCATTTCGCCCAGCACGGTTTTAGTTGTGAAAGTTTTGTAAAGTACTGAGAAAAACATGAATTAGTTTTTTCGAGTAGAAATCTCAAGGTTTTTATTAAATACTGAAATTTTTCGTTCAACTAGATTTTTTTTCAACTGGTTTGCATTAAGATGTTTTAACCTGTTCGAGTTGGAAAACTTTAACTGAAAAGTGGCTCTCGATTAATGCGACATTCACAGTCAATGTAAGTCATCCAAATGAGGTTTTAGTTTTAAATAAATAATATGTTAGTTGTGATTGAGTTTATTTTAAAAATAAAAGCACTTTTAAATCTAAAATAAATAAATAAATAATAATAATAAAATAATAGAAATGATATAACGAATATAACTACAAATATGTAAATTTTTCTTGGATAAAATATGCTAACTTATTTTTGATGCAGTAGACTAGAAAATAACACAAACTCTGTTAAAAGATAAGCTGACATTTTTTCTTGCACATGATAGAGTATTAAGGGATTTGAAAACTATTACCGATTCAACTGCATTTTGAAAACATTAATTTGCAAGGTAAACATTCCTACAATTGTGATATGTTCTAACATATTTATTTCTGATTTTGTAGATAAAGAGACAGTTGTTCCAGTTATGGTAAGTGCTGTAGAAAATAAATTGGAACAGAGGCGACAAAAGAGGAGTCCCGAGAAGGAATCTCTCGAGCTGGCTTTTGCAGCTTTCGGTGAACATTTCCACATGCAGTTAGAACCGGATACTTCTTTGCTAGCTCCTGGATTCAAGGTGTACCATCTGCATGGAACAGAGAAGGTATCTGGATCAAACAGTGACTTGAAAAATTGCTTGTTCAGAGGCTGGCTCAAGAGCCATCCCGGATCAACTTTGGCTTTGAACCTATGTGGAGGAATGGTAAGTTGTTCCTGTCAAAGATATAAAGTTTTTCATATTTCGAAATTAATACCACAAACCAGCTATTTTGGCCCGAGAGTCCTTCTCTGGCCCAAACTTTTTGATTCAACCCTCTCTGTTGACCTTCATGTAACAGTTTTTAAATTAATTTTGACAGTATCTGCTAGAGAGAAACTCTAAGTACGTGGTACTGTTGCAATGAATTTAAAAGTTGTTATATGAAGGTTGGAAGATTACGGAACCGACTTCGAAGTGCCATCATTGTTCGATGAACAAATGGAATCCAACGTTGTCAAATATTCACTGAAGTATTAGGTTAATTGGCTTTGATACTGTGTAGATAATCAACAAGCGGATTTCAAGTATGAGGTAGCATATTTTTTTTCAAAATCGCAAATGGTTTCTGGTTTAAGCATATTACAGAAACAGAAGCCCCTCACCATATGCACTTATCTGAAGACAACAAGATGCGTGATATAACTGAGGTTGTTAAAAAATTACATCTAAATTACAAGTAACTGATATGCGTGACGCGGGACAGTAACTAATTTAAGTTATTCTTATGACGAGATGAATTTCTGAATAAGAATAACAAAATGATACTATTTTACCAAATGCTGTTTTAAGACGTTGACTGCCAAACTACGAAAAATTGGAGGTGTACGATCTGGACTAAAAACAGTGTATCTGTCATCCAGTTTTGATTTACAAGTTCCTCAGCAAATCTATAATCTATCACCTACGAGCTAACTCATAGTCAATACTGTCAGAATTATCTGCTACGAATTATTTCGTATACTGGATTACTCGTAGCATGTAATTCTAGCCTACTGCTTAGACTGCCAGTCAATGTGTTAATTAGAAGCAAATTTCATTCTTTCCAGCCTAAATTTACCTCTCCTCCTTTCTTGTCTGCTGGTTCGTTCTTATGTTCATCTTGTTTTTTATTGAAGTTTTTAGTTGTGGTCCTTGTTCTTTTTGTTAAAATATATGTAACAACATATAAACAAATTGAAAATATTTCCAAGCGATTATAACTTAAAATGTACAGAACTTAAAATTCAAAAGAATCACGGTACACCTGTTTTATTTATCGGCTAAAAGGTGAAAGAAAATATTTTCTGAAGAAATACAATGATTTTAAGACTAGATTTTGAAGCGCGAAATATAAATACTTTTTTTTCTATTGCGAGTAGATGCATTCAGTTGAAGTCATCATATCAATTTGTTGAGAGGAAGGGAAAAGGCTAGGTATACCTGAAAAGTTAAAATGACGTCAAATTTAAAGCAAAGTTTCGCTACCGTTAATTTTTTGTAAGGCAAAAAAAAAAAAAAAAAAAAAACACGATCTATCAGAATGATCTTCGATATTACGAGGAGTTACTGCAGTCCTGACGAGAGGCCATGTCAGCCTAGTCGGAAACTAGGAGCCCGGCTCAGAATCGGAGTAGCATAAATTTGATAACTTTTACACGAGAAGGTGAACCGGCGACCAAACTGACAAGGAGCACGACATGACTCTCGGCGGCCTGGGTTACTGTAAAATTTCAAGTGAGATACCAACTGGCTTAAAAGAGAGAAATGGTGTAGGAAACTACTACACTACGAAGAAGCGTAAAAGAAGAAATTTCTGACGTATATTGAGTGTTGTAGAAATTAACACTGAAGGAAGAAAAAAAAACCCATCGATTGGCATTTTACGTATGTGTTTGTAACTTCGGTACAAAACAAAGTGATTACAAAATAAAAGTAGAAGGAGCAGACAGATTTTTTCCCCCATTGAACATAATAAATGGCTGCTACTAGTGACAATAGAGTTGTTAACATGAATCGTTTCAAGCGACTTTTTTTGCAAAACGTAAAGCACGTCGCATCAGGGAAGCATTCGAGATATGCAATGGTTAATCACCGAAAAGATGAATCTGTTCCCAACTCTAAGAGCATTTTTGTATCATGGCCAAGTGGTGACGAAATTAGTGGCACTGCGACAATGATGGCAAAGACTGTGATTTGTCTGAGCACTGACTGGTAGTAGCTGAACTCAGTATCTTTGCTAAATCTTGTTATGTGGTAAATAGAATTGAGAAACTTGTTGTTGCCAAATCGTATATTGAAAAACAGAAATACTTTTCGGATTTCTAAAAGCGCTATTAAGGTTCAAGAGTCATTGAAGCTCTGTATTGCAGAAAATAATTCAAATTACTAAAAAACACAGTCGCCCTCCCCTTGACAGATTAAAGTTTTCATAATCAAGGAATCAGCTATGTTTTGAAGTATTTTTCTTTTTCACATTTTATTTTTTATTCTTTTTTCCCCTCTTTTCTATTCTGTGTAGTTGATTATTGAGCAATCATGAAAATTGCTCATTGATCTCAATCCGATAACAGCCTGGTAAGGATTTCTATTGTCTTCATGATTAGTCAGACCATTTGCATGCCTGTTTTTAATTTCGTTCAATATTTAATGCACAAATAATCGCAGAATTTGGTTTTTATGTTAAAATTCATCGAAAGTTAAGCTCTTTTTTGACATGAAATTTAAAATACTGTCAAGAGTTGAAATGACTTTGAAAAGAATAACTATCATTCAAACTTTAACTCAAGAAAAAACTGTATTTCTAACACTCCATTGTAGTAAAGATAAACTTTTGCCTATAATATCTTTTCACGTTAAAACCATCTAAGAATACATTTAGCGACAAAGAAAAAAAATCACCAGTCTGGTATTGTTGATTGAGGAAACTTGAATCTGTCAGAATTAACGAAAACTTTTTTTTTGCCATGTTTCTAAAAGTTTTGCATGAATTTCAGATCATATTTTCTGATTTAAATATGATTTTTGAACTGTGAAATAAAAATCCCAGTTAATCTTTCGCTTTATTTTCCTAGCAAAGCACACATTTTTTTCGATTGATAAAGTGGCTCCATGCAGTCATAAATACGTGTATCGTATATGTCAACTTCATTGCTAGTTATGCCTTCTTATTTCTGCACAAAAGTAAACTTTTAATTTCATAACTTTTAAAACGCTATATCCTTTAGGAGTCGGGCGGTACACATGCTGTATCGTAACTACTTTTTTTTTTAGAGGACGGGGTTGAGATTTTCACTTGAATCCTTTGGAGCCGGGGATTTTTTCAAGGTTTCATACGTCTGGTACGACAGTTTATACCTTCTCTTTTCAATGGAAAAGAAATCTGTGGTTCAACTGTCGTACTACCTGGGTCGAAAGAAAAATTTCTAAAAAACAGCCCGGTTCCAAAAGGATATTCTGTATTTTGAATCTTGACATTTTTAAGCTTCATTATTTCTTCAAATAAAGTAATTAGCTTTTTGAACATTATTATTTTTTAGAGTGGTTTGATACAGACTGTTCAACATGATTTTCTAATTGAGCCCGTAAGTAAAAACATGAGCGATGAAAGGGCACCATTGAAAGAACACATTCTATCCAAGAGGTCTGTGAAAAAGACGGATCAAGACCCCAGTCAAACGCATTTTTGCGGAAAAAAGAAGAGATGTAAGTGCAGCTTTTTATTTTGTAGGTGATATTTGTGTGCATTTTGTAATTAAGGCGTTTAGAATCAAAGCAAGCTCAGTCCATCAGTTTTTAATAATTTTCCTTCTTAGTTTATGCTCCACAAAGCGATTTAGAGGGAATCTCCCCCAACCACCAGTGACATTTCTTCATCACAATTCCAACGTCCTCGGAAGGAGAAAATTTTCAATTTTTGAATTATTTAAGAAATATTTTTAATTTAGTTTTTGAAGCACATTTTCATTCGATGCGCGTCTACGTCCCTTGCTTTTCGTTTGCGACTACAACTATGTTCCAGATTCTTATCCCTTCGAAGGCTGGAAAAAGTGAATATCAAGCGTGCTTGAGAACTGAACCCTGGGTGGTCCGCTTTCGGTCAACCACCTACCGGAAAATCTGTTTTGCACCTCAGAGGCCTCGCTCAAGAAAACTGAGATGAACACAATAGGCTTTGGCCCCCATGAGCTGGTACGCCATTGAATTTAGTTTAAGATTTAAGCTCATCAGACATTTGCAATCTGATACAGGTGTCCAGCAAAGGGACAGAAATCAAATGACGATATTGGAATGAAACAAATGGCACGTTTATTTTGAAAGCCGTAAAATTTATGCACAGAATTTGAAAAAATTAGTTGCAACAAGTGCCAACATTTGGCGCTGGTAATTGCAATACAAGTACCTGTAAATTGTGTTTTGAGGGCTAGAATGATCATTTCTAACATTGAAACGGGAAAGAAGGTTTAAACAAACTATACTTTTGATCAACAAATATAGATTTTCACAGGTTAGGAATCTTATGTATACTGCTTTTGGAAGCTTCTCCTTGTTGCCATAGGCTTGTGGCCTAATTCCTGTGAAAAACTATATTTGTTCAATGGTATAATTTGTTTAAACCTCCTTTCACGTTTAAACGCCAGAAATGATCGCTCCATCCCTCACAACACTATTTAACGGTACTCGTATTGCAATTACAGCGTCCAGCGCCACCTGCTGGGACCTTTTGTAACTAATTTTTCAAACTTCTGCATATGTTTTTTATGACTTTCACACTAAACGTACCGTTTGTTTCATTCAAAAATTGCCATTCGTTTTCGAGGTATTCAATTTTTAAATCAGGGAATCACCCTGTAGAATGTGTTTTTAACCCGTATAAAATTCTGCTTTTTGTCTTCAAAGACATGCCACAGAAGCCAAGACGAAAAGATTTCTGGCTCCCTGGAGAGTTCGCAAATTCAGAAAGTGTTAGTAAAGACTTTCCAACTGTGCACAGGCAGAAGAGAGAATTTGTAAGCAGACGTGAATCTGTGAGGATGAGACACAACCTTCACAACAACCGTACTAGAGTTTTCCAGCACCACGGACGGCATCGGCGATCCGTCGAGACTCTAGTGGTGGCTGACAGAGAGATGGTTCGCAAGCACGGCACAGAAAATGTCACAAATTATCTCCTGACGATTTTCAACATGGTAAGTGAATTTTAAAAATATGATTTATTATTTCATTTTGCATTAAAAGCAAGATTTTTCAATTGCGGGTTAAACTTTCATTGATCTTTGGCTGAGTTATAAGTTCTGGAAGAACCGCAAATAATGCACCTGCTCAGCCAAAATTGTGAGTAACTAGTACTCTGTTCAATGAATGGTACTAATCATCCGTAAGAAGAAGATGCAAAAGTTAGTCGACACAATTTTTTTAGACCCCTGTGATGAGTATTTTTGGATATGGCCTTTGGAATTGAATTGCTTGGGAGATGAAGGGGTTATGTGACAAAACAGAAATTGCGAGTAATTCAAGTTCAAAGGGTTTTATTATTGCAGCTTTTTTGTTTTCTGGTTTTGACGTTAGTGTGCATATGAAATTGGTGTAATGACATCTACTTTTGATGTATTAAGTTTTAATTGCTTACCTGTTTCTATTACTTACCATTGTCCAGAGTGCTCATTTTTTAAAATGTAACATAGCCTCTTCATCCTCCAAGCCCTTCAATTGTGAGTAACTAGTACTTAGTTCAATGAATGGTACTAATAATCCGGAAAAAGAAGATGCAAAAGTTAGTCGAAACAATTTTTTTAGACCCCTATGATGAGTATTTTTGGATATGACCTTTGGAATTTACAGAAGAAGGTCTGAAGGAGAAAACGAATCTCCTACAGCAAATTAAAAAATGAAAAGTTCTCTAGCATGGTTGTTTTACGAATCGCGTGTTCGTTGGATGCCTTTTCTTCCAACACTAAAAAATATGCTCACTTGCCTAAGGGAAGCGTTATTCGCACACCTTGTTTTGCGAAAGATCGTTCATCATTCTTTATTCTCCTTACTGCTGTTCCTTCTTTGTTCCATGAAAGAGCATAAAAAAACCAGACTCACTTTTATACTGTTTTTATTATTGTCCCTCATCGTTGCATTATGTCCCTAATGATGGCCATGATCAATCAAGAGGAACCAAACACAGAACTTTTCTTTTCCCTCTAGGTAGCTATGCTATATCAAGATTCGACAATCGGCAATAACGTCAGCGTCATTCTTGTTGGCATCGTTCTTTTAGAGGGAGACGAAGTAAGTAGTCCTTATTAATGGTAATTTATTCGTTCTGCATGTTTATTTCTTTATCATTCAATAATTCGTAGAAAACGTTGTTGCTTTTAAACAAATATTTTATTTATTATTATTATTATTATTATTATTATTATTTGTCTTTTGAACGCCGCAGCGAAGCTCAACTGCAACAAACACAATGAACAATAAAACGGTTGAATTTGATTACAACAGCATTTGAAAATTATATAAATGTTATCTCCTCCGAGACATACTCCGTAGGACAACGTAGCACTTAATGAATCTAATGCATACGAAAATAATAACAGAAGTGACAACGATAGATACAAATTTATGGGGAAAATTTGAGCCTGTACCATCCTCAACGTATTCCATGGCTGCTGATATACAGAAAAACTGCGAACGTTTTTGAAGCAAATGACAATATTTGTAGGACCATGCGTATTTTCTTCGAAAATAATAATACAATAGAGATACAATAAGATAGTTCGAAGCTAATAAACAATTAGCAATAAAACAGTTCTTTGGAACTGTACAAAATATAAATCCATAGTATGAAAAATAAATTTTATGATTTTTTTTCATGAACTCTTTTTTTTTTTGTGAGCACTAGGTTATAGCAAGCAAATATCGCGGTTCCTTTGTGCGCCTTATAGGCAAGTTTTATCCTAGTTCATCTATGTTTGCTTGACTTAGGAACTATTTAACTGAGGATAGCGGTACCATTACGACGAAAGAGGTTACTTGACTACTCATTTAGGGATGAAAGAACGTTAACTGACAGAATTCAGACAGGCAATGAGAACCATAAATTTAGAGAAGAGGTGCACAAAATGAGAATTTATTAATCTCTAAAGCTCAGTTTTTGAAGGGGTTTTTGACGAAATTTTCTAACGGTGGTTCTCCAACCTGACTTGATAATGTGCATTGTGTATCTTACGCCGTCGTTTCGATACAACGAAGACATCCTTTGTACTAGAAAATGTCCTTGTTGTGGCGTAATGAAGCTTTTATATGTTGTATAAACCTTGCTTGCATTTTCCAGCCAGGATTGACATTGTCCCACAGTGCGGATAGTTCCTTGAGCAGTTTCTGTCAGTGGCAGTCTACCATACATAATAGCAAAGGAAAACAACACGATCATGCTGTTTTGGTGACTGGTTTAGACATTTGTTCTTGGAAAAATGAGCCTTGCGATACTTTAGGTTAGTACTATACTATTAATGCTCTTAAACGTATTTTACAATATCGCTGTTCCACAAGAATGATACAACTGCTAAAACGGAAACTTTACAACAGACCAAAAGGAATAAAAATTAATTTTATCTGAAATTCTAACTGTGAAAATTAATTAGACTGAAGTAATGACAGAGGCAAAAGTCAAAGTACAATTACTTAGTTATTCCACCGTAAGCTTTAAGACTTTGTGATATCATAAAGCACTAAAACTCAATTACTCAAAAATGTACAGTTATGTCATTGTCGCTCCGGAACAGCGATATGTGGATATGATTACTAAATCATATTAAGCTGAATCGATTGGGTTGTTTGCTTTTTTTCAGGTTACGCTCCGATTAGTGGTATGTGCAGTAAGTACAGAAGCTGTACTGTAAATGAAGATTCTGGATTAGCACTCGCATTTACTGTAGCACATGAAATCGGACACAAGTAAGTAGTTTCTTATCAATCTTTGCGCCATTTCTGCCCAGAACGTAAATAACCTTGCCATTAAAAAGATGTGCGAAGCTGGCTGAACTTTTTACGCGCAGACTATTGTATGATTTAAAAAAAAAAAAATCTGGGAAGAGGCTAAAGCTTTAACTAAATATTTTGTAAACAGGGCTAGGTAAAAATGTATATGTTCTGGCTTGCGAGAATCATTCTAAGATGAGGCACGGCCCTCAGGAGAAAAAAAAAGATTTTGCACCACTGTCCTTAGTTAATATTGTAACAATGGGGGAAAAACGATGATGAGTCAAGGATCAAGATATAAAAAGAAAACTTTAATAAGCACCTTGTAAGTCCGCATAGAGTGCGATAAAGGAAAAAAAAGTTTCACTAACACAATCTGCGCTTGCCATGCTACATAACTTAATTACCACTCCCTTTCGCTTCCAAAAGCCTATTCACATTGATTATCAGCAATTTCAACATTAAAATTACTTGCACCAAGATAATGACTATTTGTTGATTGCATATGGAACAAATAAATCCTCTCAGTGAGTGTCAACGCTGTCATTTTTATATCAACAACCGAATTGCAACATCCTATTTTGCTTCTTTCATGTTCAGTGTTTAACCATCATTCAGCATTAATTCAGCAATTGAACATATTGAACTGTTTAATTGCGTACTGTACCCAATAATAGCTATCAAAAAGCTGCACCCTATCCTCAAGCAATTGCGGATCTAGAAATGTTGTAAGGGAGGGGTGATTGATTTTGTTACGTCTTCTTCAGTACACATCTTAGTTTGCGAATGTTGAGCTGATATGTTTTGAACTTCAATTACGAAACTTATCCTGAGGAGAGCCTTAAATTTCCCTTTTGCTTGTATCAAAGATACTCTAAAAATAACTTTTTTGAGCTTTAATATTGAAAATTTACCAGTGGGGAGCCCCTCAAGGGAGGAGCGATTGCCCCCATCGCCCCTCTCTTGTATCCACCCCTGTCCTCAAGTGACTAATGCTCAAGTCATTTTTAAAGGATTTTCTGCTTTGTTCTTTCAGCTTCGGAATGGTCCATGACGGACAAGGCTCGTCCCCATGTCGCAAGAAGCGTGGCACCATCATGTCTGCCTCCCTGTCTGGCCTGGACACCCGCTTCCTGTGGTCTGACTGCAGCAGACGAGACCTCGCCAAGTTCCTGGAGTAGGGGCCACAACAACACCCCTTCCAACACCCGAAAATAGAGTGTGAGCTGCGTTCGCGAACACACCCCCTTCCGACTCAACTGAAGAATGTTTTGTTACATTTTGTAAATCCCCGCGTTAAAGTTTCCTTTTAGCAATTAAATTAATCAATTGATTTTAGTTAAAAGGTCTAAAAACTGAAAGCGGTTTAATTTAAAGAGGAGCTTATGTTAGAAATATTATGTATCTACTGCTAATGTCTTAAAACTAGGGACTCTCAAAATTTTTCAGGTTTGAGTATTTTCTAACAAATAGGTAAGGCAGGGGGCTAGTTCCGTCTATTTTTTCAAAGAAAATTTGTGGTTTTTCTTTTTTATTTGGAATTCAATAAAATTAATCAACTTTATGATATCGCCTCACGCATAAAAAGTAAACATTCAAAAAAAAAATGGTGGGATAAATCGAGTAATTAAGAAATGGTTCGGAAAATTTGGTGCTATTGCTGTTAGTAATTGATCTTGGAGACAGATTGGTATACTGAGACCAACATTTAAACTGAAATTCTTATACGAGCTCTGTCTATGTTTTCAGAGAAAATTTGTGGTTCAACCTTTTTATTTTGAACTAGCGATACCCGCACGGCTATGCCCGTGGTGTAAAATTAAAAGCTCATTTGTTAAATAATTGATATAGCAGAAAGACTACTCTATTTTAGTTATGATTCAACTTTCATTCCTTAAAAGTATGACATAAAAATAAGCCACTAAAGTAAATAAGATCAATTTTGTTGCTTGCAGAAACCAACAGAAATCTTATCAAAGTTTAAAAAAAGAAGAAAGTTTTCTTTCCTAACTTCAAAAACAAAATAATGCGTCTTCCGAAATGAAGCACTTTAGAGAGAACGTTGAAATATCACAATTTCTCGATATTTTTATAATTTACTGAGTTTTAATGCCTTAAAAACTGAGAAAATAAAAACAAACGATTTTTTCCAACAGTTAAATAACTCATTTTAATAAGGCTAGGAGTTTGGATTGCTACAAAAATAAATACATTTTGAAAATTATTAAGAGAAGAATGAAACAAAAAAGGGTATAAAAACGTAACCATGGTAACAACGTGAAAAGCGAATTTCCGTTGTGATAAAATTATTCATTTCATTTTTATTTTCAAATTTCATTCTCGAGCTTAACCATTTTAGAATCGTTTGGCTTGCTTTGTTCAAGGTAAGCCTTGAATTTCCAAGATTCTAAAACCAATTATTACAACTCTTCTAATTCTCGTAGGAACTTATAATTGATATCATTTTTAGCAGAAAATTTTAAGCTTTCGAATGACATAAGACTTGAAAATGTGTAAGAAATATTTGTTCCCCATTTTAGTGAATTTGTATGAAAAAGGAGCTAAGAATTATAATGGAAAAAGAACGAAATAGAATTTTCAAAAAACCGCTTCGAGACGCACACACCCATGCTACGAACTAAATTTTTTTAAGAAAATTGATCGAACGGTTTTGGCGCTACGCGGGTCACAGAAAGAGAGACAGAAAGAAGGAATGAAAGACAGACCCATCTTAAGCTTTATTATTAGTAGAGATTCAATGAAAGCATATAGTTCATTTAGGAAAAAATCTCTAAATTACGAAAGGAATTTGGGTCTATGAATTTTTTTTCAAAAAATAATTTTGAAAGAGTTACGAAATTTAAATTTTTATACCACAGTCGTATCAATCATATTTCGAAAAACATTCTTGACACTGTAACGTTTAAAACTAAAAAAAAATCTCTCTTCTACGACAAAAATTAACCGAGTTATGACGTTTTGAAGAATCAAGATTTTGAAAGATTTTATGACGTCACAGAGATCGCTTGAGGATCCGTATGCGAATTGAGGAATTGTGTTGACTGGTGTTAATTCATTTCAATTTTTTACATCAGGGGCATTATTAATATCTGAAAAGACTTCATCAGAATAAATTACAAGTTAATCAATCACTCTGGGAGATTGGCTTACTTAACGTGATGGAGTGATTGAAGGTGACTGATGGAATGCACGTGATTGCGTGATTAAACTTGACTGATAGACATAGCATGTTTGGTACAATGAAGCTGAATGGTGATTTGACGCGGTTGATTTAATGAAGGTGATTGCGTGATTGAACGTGACATATATAATGAACGTGAATGCATAATTGAACGTGATTGCTGCAATGAACGTGAATGCATGATTGAACGTGACTGATTGAGTGAACGTGATTGATGTAATGAACATGGTTGCGATATTGAACGTGACTGATGGAATAAACGTGATTGAATAACTGAACGTGATTGATGAAATAAACGTGATGGATGGAATGAACGTAATTGAGTGATTGAACGTGCCTAATTTAATGAACGTGATTGAATGATTGAACATGACTGATGAAATAAACTGAATTGTTGTAATAAACGTGATTATTGTGTGATTGAACGTCACTGATGGAATGAACGTTCTTAAGTGATTAAACATGATTGCACATTTGAAATTGACTGATAGAATGAACGTGAATGAGGAATTGAATGTGATTTATCTAATGAACGTAAATGACTTGATTTAATTAGGCTAATTTGATGGAAATTATTAGAATAATCGAGACTGATATCATTAATGAACGCAATTTATTATTAAGCGAACGTGGTCTACAGAACGTGAGTGCTTAAATGAAAGAAAAATATTTCAGGCTAACAATGGAATTCACGTCGGAATGATGCAATGAAAATGATCAATAAAACAATACGCAGTTCATTACCAATCACGTTCATTCCATCAGTCATGTTCATTTCATTAGGCACGATCAATCACTCAATCACGTTCATTTGATCAATCACGTTCAATCTGGCCGTGGCAGATTGAACGTGAAGTAACGGTAAGGCGTCGGACTCATGACCGGAGGGCCCCAGGTTCGATCCCAGCCAATCAAAGATCCACCGTCGTTACTAACGGTGGCTGGGCGACGTTAAATAAGGGTCGTGGTCACAAAGTCCGCTAAGTAAAACGATACCTCTGGGGGTACTTGACCAGGGGTTTCATTGACCCTTGTCTGGATCAAAAGAACAGAGTGTTCTTCAGTGCCCCATCCCGGTGGTTAAATCACGAGTTGTGGTAGGCTGGGGGGGGGGGGGGAAGTGTGTGAAGTACCGTTCAATCACTCACTCACATTCGTTCCATCAGTAACATCCATTGCATCAATCACGTTCATTTCATTAATCACCTTCAATCACGCAATCACGTTAAGTAAGCCAATCACCGAGAGTGAGTGATTAACTTGTAATTCGTTCTTATTAAATCTTTTCAGCCATTAATAATGCCCCTGATGTTAAGAATCAAATAAATTTACGCCAGTTAACACTTTCTCAATTCGCATACGGACCCTCAAGCGATCTCTCTTACGTCATAAAATGCTTCAAAATGTTGATTTTTTAAAACGTCATAACTCGGTCAATTTTTGTCATAGAAGAGTGATTTTGTTTTTAGTTTTAAACGGTACAGTGTCAAGAATGTTTTTCTAAATATGATGGACACGACTGGAGAGCTGTATAAAAATTTCAATTTCAGAACTCTTTCAAAATTTGATTTTTTGGAAAAAAAAAAAATCATAGACCCAAATTCCTTTCGTAATTTAGAGATTTTTTTCCTAAATGAACTACATGCTTATCTCTAACGGTTTAGAAATTAGCTATTGGGCCACGATTGGAGTGAACACCATGTATGCACCCTATAAAAATTGGTGGTAATTAATTTTGGAAGCCAATCATAGGGGCGGGGGAAGGGCTGTTGAGCATTTTTCTAGTTTAGAGAGATAGATACTTCTCAAAAAGTAACGCAAGGCTTCGCATTAAAATTGGTACACATAAATACTCCAATGAGGAATGATGCAGATTTACTTTCGTTGCTAATCACTCCAAAGCAAAATCAAACTTTTTTCTTGTTTAGCGTGCCTGCTGTATCACTAGGAGAAAAGTAAGGATTCGCACAGAAATTGGTGCGTAGCTATACAGGTGGACCTCTCTTAATATGGGCAGCGGCTTCGTTAATATTTTTTTCCTGCTAATTACTACAAGGTTAATGACGCAAACGAACGTTGCGACTGCTATTTTCAGAAAGTAATGCAAAGATTCAAACAAAAACTAGAATACATGGTGAATTTTCTGGTGAATAGGTGTTGGTTAGTTTTTGGCGTGAATCACTTGAAGGGAGTGGAGCAATCGAACTTTTTTCCTGCTAAGTGTGACTCCATCTAGTGGGTAAACTGGGCGTTAAAATTCTCGTAGCAGTGACTTGCACTGAAAGTGGTACTACATGAAAAAATGATTGCCGGTCTCGGGGGATGCATTAGGTCTGCAAATGGTTAGTAGACAATACGCAACCCTGTTTAAAACAAAACTATTTAGCTTCATATGTTTTGTTTTATTTCGAAAACTGCTAAGATACCAAATGACGTCAACGTGGTAGTGACACTATGGAAATAAATCACGACTTCCTGGTTGCCCGTTATAAGTAACTTTTAATTTGCCACGGAGACGCTAAATAACAATAGTTGTAGTAATACATAAGTAATAAAATACATGATAGAAAACTTCGTAATGTCCACAACGTACTATTTTGATTTTCAGCTAGCAACAAATTAAAAATTATTCTCCTCGCAGTTCACCCAGAGCCCTTTGCCTGAGAAATGCACCAGACTCGCCTGATGAGCTGCAATTTCCCAACAGTCTACCGGGGCAGTTGTACGATGCTGATATGCAATGTAGGTTGCAGTTTGGCGGAAAATCGAAGTTGTGTGAACATTATCCGAGAAAGGTACTTTGTTTTAAAATGTTTTTTTTTCTTCTTTAACCCTTTATGCCCCGATGGGACTCAGAAGTCCCGCTTATATTAATTTAGTATTATGAATCCTAAATGGCTGGAATCATGCTGAAGCTTTTGTGTACCACTCATCCTTGTACTTCGCTGAGAGACCGACGGATGGTACCCGCGATCGGAAATAGTTTTGTTGGAGGCCCTAAGTCGTAGAAGGCCTTAGAGCCTCAAAAATTTCAAAATTTTTATGCTAGATAAAAATGTTTTTTGAAGTATTTTCAACTCAAGAAATATCTAAAAAAATCATTGTTAAATTAATTTGGGACATAAAATGTTAAAACAAGTAAATGATAATGCAGCAAAATATGAGTGGTTATGTCTCTAATAATAATAATATTTAAAACTTTCCACCCCACATGATAAAGATTTAATTTGAGTTAAACCCGATTTTGTCACAAAGGAGCTGATATAAAGTTGCCAATTTGACCTCCTCTCAGATCACCATGACTTACGCGCGTTTCAAATTCTTGAACATTGTAGCGGAATAGACACTCGGTAGTTTGATATTCCGATACTGTTTCGAAGTTGTCTCTCCACGTGCATACTTTTGAAGCCTTTCTGTACTTTTGAATAATACTTTTTGAGGCTTTCTGTAATTCAAAAGTCATTGCATTCTTTCAAATTCAAGGAATTTCTAAAATTGGAAAGGAAAAAAATGTCTTGTTGAAAGCAAAAAATTGGACACAGTAGTTTTTTGCTCCTCCAAGTTCTCAGCAAGGTATGTATTGAGGATAGAAAAAAATACTTTGAAATTAAATAAACCTTCATTTTACAGAAGCCTTAACATTTGACGAAACAGGATATGATTATTTCAATTATCAATCAATGAAATTTAGCAAAATTGCATGTTGCTAATGCGAAGATTCTACTTCAATGCTTTCACACAGTTGACTTGATTTTGAATGCCATTTTCATTCCGACGCACTTGAAAAGTTTTGAAACTGCTGTTAGCAGAATTACATTTTCACATTGCAAACTCTTTCTCCTCGGCAGAATGAAGTGTGCAGAGCTTTGTGGTGTCAGAGGAACGGACGCGAATGTGAAACGAAGTTTCTACCGGCTGCAGAAGGAACGACTTGTGGGCAAAACAAAGTACGTTTGTTATTTTAATTTTAAAAAAGTTTTTTCAATTTCTCTGAAATATTTTAAAGTTCAGCGAGACGGAAAAAGAAAAAGCCTCGAAATAATATACATAAAGAGACCAAGACGCTTTTTTTTTTGTCCAAGCCAGCTAGCGCTTTATGAGCTATACTTTTCAGGAGTAAGGATGCCTCAATATTTCCATCTGTGACACAAGATGACATTTTTGATAGATAACTATACTTTTTGTTGATGTACTTGATGATGAGCTCGTTTTTATACTTCATTAGGTGGTCTTTGTCGGACATGTTCTATTTGTTCCATTTGTTCCATTTGTTGACTCTGTTAATATATTACTTTGCCCAACAAATATGAACTGTTTTCTGTCATTTAAATAAAGCTATTATGTTTAAACAAAAGCGTGCACGAGTCTTATGTCAAAACCAAATTGCAATCCAATAAAAACCCGTTCTTAAGGGCTTGAATTTTTTCCCGAGATGCAAGAATTCTCTCTATCTAAAACTTTTACAAATATTTTCATAACCCGAGTTTTATGTAATGTGGTGGGGAAAGAGCACATATAATGGATTAACAAGAAGTTTATATGATTTATTTTCAGTGGAAGAAGAATGACCTTTTTTTCTTAGAGGCTACTATATTTAGAAGCCTCTAAAAATTAATCAAAAAATACGTTAAATGTTGATTTTATGGATAATAGTGTTGGTACACAAAGAATAATTACTGATTCGTTCAAAAATGTTTAAAAAAATAATAATCTAAATCATGTTTCGTGATATACAGTGTTATTGGTCAAAATCGAAACAATGACGTCAGTATAGTATCGCTAATTCTTTTCTGAAAATAAAAGGTTCTACTTAGTTGCTTTGTTCAGTTAATCTGATTTAAACTGGAAGTAATTTGGAATCTTTGGATCCAACGGTCCAAATATCTTCTGGAAAAAAATGTCAGGCATTAATGGGTTAATGTCTTGCAAGATATACTTGCATGGTAAAAAAAGATGTTTACGTTGAAAAAAAATAATAAACCAGGAAATCGACGTAGTAAAATCACAAACAGCGCTGACATATGCTTCGAGATTAACACGGTATTTCTTTATCGTTTATTTGCACAAAACTATTATGGCTTTCGAGAAAAGAGGTTTCGAAAAGGTTGTCAAATTTTTCACCTGTCTACGGTTTTATCACTGTTTGTGTATTTATCACGTTGGTTTTCTCATTTGAAGGGCTTGGAGGATGAAGGGGCTAAGTTAATTTTAAAAAATGAACACTCTGTACAATGGTAAGCAATGGAGACAGGTAGGAATATAAAACTTGGTACATCAAACAGTAGATGTCAGTAGACCAATTTCATGCGCTCGCTAATGACAAAACCAGAAAACAAAAATCTGCAACAATAAAATCTGAACTTTAAATACTCGCAATTTATGTTTTGTCACATTACCCCTTCATCTGCCAAGCCTTTCATTTATCGACATAAGGTTGTTGACTTACTCAATAAATGTCTTCTTTTATACTCAGTGGTGTCGAAAAGGGGTATGTGTACATTTGGAGTTGGAAGCTCTGAAAGTGGTTGATGGTGGCTGGGGTCTTTTCTCGGAGTGGTCTAACTGCTCAAGACCTTGTGGAGGAGGACTCATGTTTCGTGAACGCTTCTGCAATTCGCCCGTGTGAGTTTTTTTTTTTTTAAACATTTGAATTCGAAATGAATGTTTCCTTTCTTGAAGTAGAAACAGTAAGAGTATGAAATTCTGTTGAGTTACTTACTACAGTAAAGGGTTTAACATTAGACTGTTGAAAGCGAAACCATCGTAGGAACTGGTAAAAACCTCAAATTTAAAAGAAATATATCGAGGGCAGTAAACGCGACAACTGATAAGCAAATCAATATTTACACAGTGTGCTTCTTATCCGGATGTTTGGCAAGAATTTTGTTTTGAAATTTATTTCTTATTGAAAGCAAACGACCTTTATGTAAAAAAAAAAAAGAAAACCCTAAAAAAATACATAAGCGTGTAGAGAAATTACAATTTTGATGCATGATCATTTTAATTTCATTGTTCATTATTTCGCAAATATATAGCGTTTAGAGTAACTTGAAGTGCAAAGGTCTGGATTCTTGAAAGTGCGTAAGTCAAAATATCTTTTAAACACCTATTCTTCTCTTGAAAAAGAAATACTGTGCTAATCAACAAAGAAAAGTAGCAGAATAATTTTTAAACTTCGCTGCATAAGCTTTGTAATTTTCTACGACGCATGAATTATTTTTCTGAGAAACACGAAGTTATTGTTGAGCTAATTAAAAAAAAAAGTATTTTTCTTTTAAAAATACATATACATTAAGAACATAATATAAATATTTATTCCAATGAAAAGCAAAATTTGATCATTTCAATCTAAACATCTTTTTGCCTGTTTCCTGAAATAGATTAATTTGATGAATAAATGGTGAATGCGATTCGTCAAATTTTGCGAATTCTATTTTTTCATGAATATCTTTCTCGTTTTATTACAAATAAATTCGCTTTATAAGTCCATTTTAAATAATGCGTATTTGTATGTTCTTTTAAAACTAAGCCATACCTAGAGTTCTCAGTAATAAAGAAACATTATTTTCTTCCTGCCATTTCAGACCACAGAATGGAGGAAACTATTGCAAAGGAGAAGACAAAGAATATCAAATTTGTGGGACGAAGGTAAAGGATTTTTTAATGGCTAAATCAGTGCAAAAAAAAACTGAATTTCTTGAGTGGAAAACTTAAATATATAATTTCCATACCTCTAAAAATCAGGAAAAGAAATACTTCGTTTGTTACTAGAATATCATTGAATGTTTTCTTTCCCCCTTTCTCACTTTTAATGTTTTCTGTTAAATCTACAGAAAAAAGCTGTTACTGGAAATGCAATTTTTTTTAAACAACGCGTGACATTGTTACTACAATAAGAACCCATCCAACTGTTTTAATCTTTAACACGTTTATTGTTCCCTAATGAAGTTAAGATGATCACCACAGAGCTAAAATTAAACTATCAAAAAAAAAAATATATATATATATATATATATATATATATATATATATATATATATATATATATATATATATATATATATATATATATATATATATATTCAGTTCCGCTGGTCGGCTAAAAATTGGCTCAAAGTGTCCATGTTTGAATATATTTTCAGAACAGAGTACCACGTAATTTTGTCTATGTTACTGTCTGATTTTCTAAGGTAAAACTTTCCGCGCATTTACGCATGCTTCAGGTCTTCTCTGATCTTATCGAAATAGGGGTGTCAGGTAAGATAACAATAAGGGGAAGAATGATAAGATACATTTTGACAACGTAGAACGATGTTAATTTCAAATACAGAGTTCAGTTGAATGTGTCGAATGGATAGCAAATGCAATTTTTAAATTGAAACTTTCGGAAAGTTCCCACTCACAACACATCACCCCTTTTTTTAAGTTTAATGGCTCCCGAGGGCTAGGCGCGTCTGTCAAGGACGGACAGTACGTATTCTAAAATAAATGAATGTTTTGGTTTGTATTTAGCGATTATGGTGCGAAACTTTCGAGAATTGCCGATTGTTATTATCTTGCCTCTTTTTTTTTATAATCGCATAAATGTCTTTTTTTCGATTTTGAGTACACATCTCTGGGATTAAAATCTCAAAACTGATTATTCACATGCTTTGCAATGCATCAGAAATTTAATTTCCTTTTATTATAAAATCCCATATTAATATTATGGCTGTATTATTGCTATTATTTTAACTGTTACAGGATTGTGATGAAGAAAGTCCTGAATTTCATTCAGATCAGTGTGCAACATTTAACAAACGTACCGTAAAGGGAAAATTTTATCGTTGGAAGCCATACAGCAAAGATCTAGGAGGTAAATATACAAGGTGCAACAGGCTTGCTCTTTCTTTCCGTAACTTAGATTCAGTATGTAACTTATATGTCCTTACACATTTCTTGATTTTTAAAATATTTTATGTTATAAAACTTCTTCCCTGTTTTTATTTTTTACCATAAAAATCTCTAATTTTTCCGTTCTTATCATATTTGCGTACAAAAATAGCGAATGAAAATTATGTAAAAGATACTTGTGCTGTCTTGGGTCTGGTCTGCTGCTCTGTTTCTTAAATTGAAAAATTTCCGACATTGTAATAGTTGACAGAAGGTTTTTACTTGCTGCACGCTGTTGATATCAATCATTCAAAAATCTCCCCTCATCACAGAAGAACGGATGAAAAACCAATGTTTTTAGAAAATGTGAAATCGTACAAAAAAAAAAAAAAAAAAAAAAAAACACTGAATAATCTTGAAAGATTATTCAATGCCATTGGAAGAGCGTGATTTCGTTTAAAAAAACTATCCAGATAACACTGGAATGTTGGAAAACGAAAGCTTTAAATTGGGAGCAAAAAGTGTAAAATAGTCTGGCTTGTTTTTTTCTTTCTCCTAATCAAAAAAGGAAAAAGGAAGTTATTTCTTCATTTTGACAGAATAACTTTATTATTTCTTTATGCACGTATATCTCTCAGGTAAAATGGAAGGATCATATATATAATGGTAATCTAATTGGAGAAGTGCAACTTTCTATATGTGCTATTGTGGTGTATAATTATGCACATATGTGAATTATGCCTTCCTAAACTACGTCACACTACAGCCCATTCTTTATGCGAATCTGAAATTAAAGTAATTATCTGAACTCAAATAGACTTCATTGTGATTATGGTTACTAAAATTTTTATTGGATTATAAACATATGAAGCTGTAACTACTGGGGGGAAAAAAGACGCGCTCTGTGTCGCTGTACATCTAGTTTCACTGCAGTAGTACTATTATGACAGTGAAGCAAACATACAGAGACCTAATTTCTTTCCTTCTGTCGCAGCTTTATCACGTTGCCGGGTTTATTGCGTTCCCGATAAAGAAGATTTATATTTGATACTTTCGACGAAACTTCAGGATGGAACATCTTGTAGTGGACATTTTAATGGAGTATGCATTGATGGAGAATGCAGAGTAGGTGTTATTTATTTTCATTATTTTAAATTATACTTTTGAATACAATCTAAGTTTAAATTATGAACATTTAAATTTTGTAAGTAAAAATAAGATTCACACATTTCAATGTGTATGTTCAAATCCTTTCTTTTGGTAAAAATAACTTAGATGTAATATAAATATTGATATTTCATCATAATCATTTATCCAAATCATAAAGTGCTTCAGATTTAATCACGTTGGAATCTTTAACTACGGAACTTATTTTCAAAATTAAGAACGTGAAATTAGAACATCTATCTGCAACACAAGTAGCAGGGGTGATTGTGAGTTCATGAAAAAATACCTGAAAGTTTTGAAGAGAAAATGTGTGTGTCTGTGGGGTGGGGGGTGCTTTTTTCGAAAAACCAAGGCCCCTATTATTTAAGCACACCTAATTTTATAATTATACGTATTTAATAATAAATTGCCCTTCATAAACAAACAAGACACATTTCATACATTGAATAGTTTCAAATAGTTTTTAGTCAAAAAAAATATATATAGAATGGCATCTTAACATTTTTGTTCGATGAATATTATTAGTAATTATCGGAAAATCACCGAAAATTCGAAAAATAAAAAAAAATACCGAAAGTGGGAAGACAAAAGCATAATTAGAAATATTTCATTTCTGGTATTTTCTATCATGAAAATACCAGAATCGATCAGGAAAATACCGGAAATCCGGTAGAATACCGGAACACTATCACCCCTGAAGTAGTAATGTACAATTTTTGTAAATATATTGTCGACACTATCATGTTGATGAACTATTTATTAAACACTTGAAGCAAGTTTCGTTGATTATATCATTGTTTTGGATATGAAATATGAGTAATAAAAGAACTTCTTTGCTTCATTAGAAGTGTAGGATTTGTACAAAAAATGAACAAAATTTATGAATAACAATTTGCGCAAATATAAGTATTTTTACAAACATCATAACTTAAGGTTTCTTAAGATTCTCGTAAAAAAATAATCGAATATTTATAGTTTGAACGATTCTCAATATTTGGCATCAAAAATAAAGAATACTAAGAATAAACCAATTTAATAATCTTTTTGAAGTGACCTTTTCCAACAAAGAATTTTATCAAATTTAGTGTGACTGTTTAAGCATTATTACTGCAGTATATAAATACATACTGATTTAAAAATTGGTTTGGCTATTTGTTTCCCCCTCGAATCAGTTATAAAAAATGTTTCGATAGAAAATTTAGCTTCAAAATTTTGAAAATTTTTACCTTATAAAAAATTTGAATAACAAAAGTTAAGAGTTGTAAAAGTTTTACTGTGAGAAGTTTGCCTTAGCTGAGCATTTCTACGTATTATGCAAATACAAATGCGACGACCAGCAGCAGGCTCTGGGCCCAACTAGGCTGGTCCTAGTCATATTAAAGACCCCAATGAAGATCAATTGCCCTCTTAAAGCTATCTACTCCATTGCTCCTTACCGCCTCTTCCGGTAAACTGTTCCAAGTTCCCACTATCCTGCTAAAGTAGTAATTTTTTCGAATTTCCAAGTTAGCCTGAGGTTTAAACAGTTTAAAACAATGACCCCTTGTCCTGCTTTCCGTGCAAAAATCCAACCCTGCAACATCATTCATTTTAATAAATTTAAATAACTGAATCATGTCCCCTCTGGGTCTCCTTTGCTCAAGAGTATACATATTAAGCATTCTAAGTCTGGAATCATGTCTTGTGCTGTGATGGCATTTTTTATATACTGTTTGTTAATCTTTGGTTCAAGTTGAATTTATAAACTTTAGTTAGTTGAACAATAGGTAAAAGTTTTTAATGTTAAAAAGTGTCGAGCCAATACATTCATTATTCAATTTGATGAATATTATTTATATATTTAAAGAAAGTAGTAGCTTTTAATTGACTTCAAAAGATTAAAAAAAAAAACTGTTTTGTCTTATTCTCATCAACTGATATTGTATGGGAAAACTAACCTAGCAATATAAATTGATATTTTATCTATTTCTTAATGAAAATTATAAACAGGGATTTCCTCGTAACAGGCTGTAGGATGTGACAACAGAATTGAGTCAAGTGTCATGCCCGACCATTGTGGCGTTTGCAATGGTGATAATTCTACATGTAAAGTTGTCAATGGAAGCTTCCATGTGTCAAATCTTAGTACAGGTACTGATTGTTTATATTTGGTTTTTTAAATGATATATTTTCAATTAATTGCATTTAATGGTGTTTTTAATATTTATTTTTGATACTGTTTTCCGGAGAATTTGTTTCATCAACTGATTATCAACATTAACTGATATCAACTTCAAGCCACACACTTATACTCCAAGCATATAATTAATATAGTATAAATATTAACTATATACGTTCAAGCATATAGTTAATATTTCTTTACTTTTACGAGTGTTAAATTGTATTCTTACATAGGTCCTATGTATTTTCGATTATAAAGTGAGGTATTTTGTAACTTCAATGTACAAATATATTGTGAATTTGTGCCTTAAAATAACTTTCTTCACAGACCACCAAGATAAACTTTTGCAATCATGGAATTCAGTTCAGTAATTTGTAGTGTTTAAGAAAGACATAGCCTAATGTAGCTGAAAACTCATTCTACTGAAGTTTCATTACTTTTTTTTTTTATTTATCTCCCCTTTATACCAGATTTTTTTTTTTTGAATTACAAGTTGGAATTGATGTGTTTAATTTGAATAAATATATTTTTTTCACACCAGCTGAAAAAACTTTCAGATTATTTTTCTTTTTCACTTCAGCATTTTCCAAACATTATCTTTTCCCATTCGAATGTTGTATCATTTGGGATAAACTATCAGAAAAAAAAAAATAAAATATTTTACTCTTGAAAGCCATTTTATTAAAAACAAAAAAACTTCCACAAAAAGACATATTGGCCAAAAAAGAAATTGATGTCTAGTGTGTTACTTATTTATTTAGGTTATCATGAGGTAGTCAGAATACCATCAAACTCTAGACATCTTCATGTGTCAGAGTTGCAAGAATCACCCAACTACTTGGCTCTGAGAGAGGATGATGATGGCTACAAGTTGAACGGCAACTGGGTGTTGGACTGGCCTGGTCGGTACTCTGCTGCTGGAACCATATTCAGCTACAGAAGGTGGCCAGGCAAACCTGAAAGTTTAGTTTCAAAAGGGCCAACCACGAAGGAGCTTGTAGTAGAGGTAAGTGCATTACACACTTCCTTTCACACATAGGTAGATGGAGCACTAAAAAAGTGCGGGGTCAAGAAAAATACCGGAGAGGGGGTCGAAAGAAATGGGGAGAGAGAGAGTTAAGATGCAGCACCTTCAAGGTGTTTTTTTTTTTTTTTTTTTGCTACAAATTGGCTATAACATTGGATTTTAATATTGATGATTAATGGACTTCTAAAAAATGCGGAATATAGCCACAAAAGTCAACCTGGCTGGTTGATTTTCATCTATTCTCATGAGATAACATGAAAAAAAAGTTAGATTTTTGAAATTTGCAGCTTTTATTTTGGTGAAATTAATCAATCCACAGGGTAAAGCATCATTTTTCACTGGATCATTACCTTTTAACTGTGAAAAGTGAGGGGGAAAAGCCATTTTACTTTTGGAAGTGAGGGGGCAGTCGCCACCCGGTACAAGCCTCCTATGCATTCACATATAATATGCACAAAGAGTGTGTTATTAATTTCATTATTTTAACATTTTGTTTTGAAATATTGGCAATCTTTTTTTGTATGTTGCATAGTTTTAAATTTCAAACACTACAATAAAGGTTTCAAAAGCATGTCTAAAGTCTAATAAGAATTAGCTTTGAAAATGCAAAATGACGTAGGAATTTACTGTTTCAAAAGAAAATAAATGTAGGTTATTCCATGATAAACAAAGTTCAAGATCTAGTTTTCACACAATCTCAACTGCATTTTTATGCTATGTATAGGTTCTCCTGCAAGACAATGCAGAATCTGTCATAAATTACGACTTTGTGATATCTTCTAACTCTGCACTGTGGCTGTTTCGTAATTCTTCTTGTAGCAAGACCTGTGGAGATGGTAAGTAATAGCTAACACTACTTTTCTTTCTCACTTTTGTGGAAACACTGTATATACATAAATTTTTCATGTATTGTTAATGGACTAACAAATTTTATTCTAGTACAAAAAAAGTAGCTTTTCTATCAATAATTATTCTCTTTCCTAAACAGGAACATTTAAGTCTTACCCCATATGCACCGGAACTCTCGGCGAATTGGATGAAATGTACTGTGATAAATCAACTAAGCCAGGAACCAAAATATATTCGTGCTCAATTCAACCTTGTCCTTCACTGTAAGTAGGAGTCTCTCAGGAAATATTTATCTGAATTATAACTAAAGTATAAATAATGAAAAGTTAATACCCTAGCACATGTATTTTGATTTCTTTAGGCAGTTTTATGAATTCTCGTTTCTCTTTATGTATTTTTTTATTCTATTTTCTGAAAAGAAAAAAAAGACCCTTGCATCATTATTGTAGAATTCTTCTTTAAGAATTTTCCCAAATTGTTTTTTTCTTTCTAATAATGATTTGAGGATAATGCATTTCATCATTTTGTTTTGTATACAAAATATTACTGTTTGTGCACTAATTTGAAATCTCTATGCTTAGCAACTTATTTTCCTCAAAGTATGAAATTTTGTTAATTTTCAGTGTGATATCAGAGCTTTAAGGAAATGTAACTTTTAAATCAGAAAAGCTACTTTTCTGCTTTTTAAAAAAAATGGATAATTTTAAATATTTAATCATAAAAGTTAGCATTATGAAGCAAAGTCATTGAAACTATACCTGTATGCCATATTTGACACACTATCACTCAACAGTTGTTTATCTCAGCATTTTTGTCACTTGTTTAGAAATGTATCATTGTCTTACTTCATGAAGTTAGAAATCAACCACAATTCGATAATGCTTTTTGAACAGCCCCAACAGTTTTTTTATAATAGCCCATAAGGGTATAATACCAAGATGAATTTATAAATATAAACTCATGCAACTACTACTTAATGTTTGAAATATCATTTTAAAGTAAACAAAACATTGAATTTAAAATGCTAAAGAACAAGACCCTTTTTTACCAAATTATTCATAATAGCTCTAAATCAGAACAACAAAAGTTTAAATAAACAGAAGAAGAAAAAAAAAATATCAAGGGCATTTTTCCGGTACGGACAGACACAGTGAAAGCTTTTATCATATGATGAACCTTGGGGCGCTCTTTTTCCATTTGATTGGAAAGAAGAATGGCTCAATAAAATATTTCTTGAAAATTTTTTACTGAATTTAAGAGCAAATTAAATAAAATTTTTTAGATAATGCTAGAAAAATAAGCTAAGTAGTGTAGCTTATTTCAACTTATGTGTAATTAAAAAATAATATAATGTCAGGAAAACAAAATTTTATTTATAGGTGGCATGTAGGGGAGTGGAGCTTCTGCAAAGCAAACACTTGTCAATCTGAACAGTACAGAGAAGTGTACTGCACTAACGATGGCCTTAAAGTACTGGATGATAATTGCTCAACTGAAAGTAAACCTCACAACTCTCAAAAATGCTCAAATAAATGTAGCTACAAATGGTTTACTGGTCCATGGTCCAAAGTAAGAATAATGAAAAAAATACTATTATAATGGGTTCTTGCGTTTTGTGCCAAGCCTGGTAAATTTGATTTAATGCGCCTTAACAGTTCTGGCAGAAAAAACCTGACTGTTGTTAATTAAAGATGATATGTCTATTTTTTTATATTTTGATCATGCATGGCTGCATTTGAGATGTCTTATTGCTCATTTAAAAGCTGCAACAAAATATTCATTGAGAACATGATTCAATAGAACTTGGAAATGTCACAAGGAAAGACTGCAATGGATAAAATGTACTTTTTTTTGAACATTTCTAGATAAATAACAAAACTATTACTATGGGACACTTTTTAGGAAAAGTAAATGTTTTAGTACTTTGGTAAAATGCTTACTTATCTACAAAGTTAATCATTTAAAATATACAACTTAGCAGTATACTCATTCAGGTGAGCTTTAATCCACAGTTTCTCTGCTTAAACACAACAGTAACCTCCAGATTTATTGGATTATACAACTAGCTGTGTGTTAGTTAACTTGTAATGTGTAGTAAGAAGTAAAAAAATTGATATTGTAACTTTGCTAGCGAGTGAAGCATTGTGCCTCCAACAGTTCTTTTCGAAATGAGATGATCTAAAAATACGAAGAACTGCCAAAGCAATTCACATGGCGCCAGGAATGGATCTAGAGGGGGTGGGGGTAGTGACCACTTCCCTTAAGCAGCCGAGGAGCATTTTAAAGACTAGTATTTTGAACAATTTGTCTCAAAAACCTTATTTGGGGTCAAAACTTGCCATTTATGATAATGACCTTCTCCAAAACCAGACCTTAGGTCATTTCTTGATGGTGCAAAGCTATCTTGAAAGGCAAGAGAAACACTAATTTAAGACTGGAAAAATCCATGCTCCACTGCATTGTTGCTTTAGATCTTATGGCACAAAAAGATACATCCTTTTCAAAGAATTGAAAGTAAATTTAAGAATAATGTTAAAATTGCTCATATGATAATTTATACTTATAAAATCATATTTATGTACAAAATAGTGACTTAGTCTTGTCCCACATGCGTATGTAAATAAATGCTAAAAGTTTTCCTATTTTTAAATTGGTATTTAAATGGTAAGATGTAAAACTCTCCACAGGACAGCAGATCTGGGGAGAAAAATGTAAACTTGAGATTCAACTATCATATTTAAAGACTACTACTTCTTGGTAAAGATAGACTAATAAAATCTTGAACTTTCCACTTTCGATACTAGACAGCAACTTAAGTTGACACTGACGTCACTACAGGCGGAGTCAATAAGAGCTCACAAGCACTTAGCCATCTCCTCTAATTCGCCAAGTAGGCTGTGACGTTTTATCTAGCTTGTTTCTCATAGGCTAACGTCACAATGTTTTTGTCAAGAAACCTTGCAGTGTAGTATACTCAGATTTATTACATTATTTTTTCTGGATTCAAATGCAAGCTAATACATCCAAATGTGTTTCAGTGCCGCGGTGTGTGTTCTGGAGGATTTCAAACAAGGTCTGTGACATGCCGGCTACATGTCAACGGAACTGCCGAGAGCTTCTCCAACTGTGATAGATCACTACAACCTCCACACATTCGCAAATGCAAGAATCAGAACTGCTCCCAAAGCAAAGCTCCGAATGTCTTTTGGGTTACTGGACCATGGAGCGAGGTTGGTAGCAAGTTAAGTTTAATGAATAAAATCATATGAGCTTTGTTTCATTCATTCATTTTTTGCTATAATGTCTGTAAATAAAAAAACATCTGATCATGTTCCCTACCCCCAACATTTGTTTTTGTAACAGCTGCTATGGAAGGAGCTTTTATTTTCTTAATTATTTTATTCCTTTTTTTAGAATAGGAATGACTGCAAGAGTTATAAAGTAGAGGTAAAATAAACAGCTTTATTTTGAGCATATGTTTCAGTTCAATGCACCCTGACCCCTCTCCAGAAAAATAAGCACCAAGCAACATAGTGTTTTCCTTTGTTTTTTAATGAAAATTAATGGGGGATTGTCAACTTCATTTATTGGTAAAATGTATGTGTAATATCATGAAAAGTTTTATTTTTAGGGTGAATTTCTTGTTTCTGCACAAGTACCAGCAAAAATAATAAAAATTTTAGGACTAAGTTCAAAATTTTAGGACAGTTTTTAAAATTTTAGGACAAAGCCCTGCTCTACTACTGAAACATGGCAATCACTGAAAGTGAGAGTTTCTGGCCGTTTTGTGAGAAAAGTTGTTCACAGCATTTTATGAGGTATAAAATGCAATGACGTCTGGGGAAGAGCCAATCCAAAAAATTTATAAACTTAACAAGAAACCAGACGTCATAAAATTCATTTCTATTCAAATATTGAAATGGGCAGCACGTGTAACCAGAATGAACGATCCAGCAAAAGGATCTTAGTAGTGAAACCATTGGGAACAAAAAAAAAAGGTGAACCAAAAAGTTCAGTGGATTAACTGTCCCAAAACAGACATTGAAATTCTTAAAATTGAAAAATGGATTTAACAAGAATCTATTTAACAAGAAGGCAACCTAGAAATTGATTCTGCAGAAGGCAATGGCCATCCCTAGGCTGACATGCCACTGAAGATTTTTATTGTAAGATTTTAAACTAATTTATTAATGTGTCTAGAATTATAATGGAAGAAAGAAAGAGTTACATAATGTGTACAAGATGAAAACTTAAATCTACACGGCCCATCCAAGGAAGTCAAAATGGAAAAACTTGACAGGTTATGTAAATTTCAAAGTTAAAAATTAATACTAAGCACTTTTGGACATTTTATGTGCTAATAAGGAAAATTTTTACACTAGTATAGGAAATGTGTGCAAAAATATCTTTTCCTGTCTGAGAAAGTGATTATGCCAATTATATAGTTTAGTAGTTGGAAGTAATTTCAAAAAATTGTACAGTCATAAAATCCATTTTGTAAAATTAATAGTAACCTTTCCTTTTCAAGTGCAACACTCAGTGTGGGCTTGGTGAACAGTTTAGGAACGTGACTTGTGTGACAAAACACAGCAGAGAGTCGATATCCAATTCTAACTGCGAGCGCAGCTCAAGACCACATTTAAAACAGCAATGTTCTAGTAAAAGATGCAAAGAAACATCAGTGCTCAGTAAGTTATTGCAAATATTTTTTATCAATTTATTGAGTTCAAATTTTAATTACATGCATCAATAAGCTTAAAATATTTAGAGTAAAAATGTTGTAAATAAAATAATATATTCTAAGATTTTTGAAGCGCAATCGAACCTTGTTAATTCAAGCACTCTCAAAAGTATTACTGCCAAGACGAACTATGTTCCTGATTCCCGCTTTATGGTTTGTTATGTATTGCTCTTTGGAAAATACGAACTGATTTTAAGGTCCGTTGGAGTTCACGAGGTTTCACTGTATAAGTACTCTGTTGGTCTGTATTTTGAAAAATACAGTTAATTTAAATAGACAACATTTCCGAATATATTAAAATAAACTTTTTTATTAATGGTAGAAAATTTTTTATTCACAATAGTAAAAATTGAGTTCTTGTATGAAATTCTAATTAAAGCAAAAATTTATAAAATCGCTAGTTGAGATAAATCTCACTTACATATAACTAAAAGTGAATTTTTACACAAAATGTACTTAATTTATTTGTGGCATTATGACACTTGTATTTTACTTAAAATTTTGAAGAAATCAAGCACTTCCTTCCTCTCCAACTAAGAGACCCGAGTTCTTTTCATCAGCCAATTTCTAAGACAAGGAAGTTTTGCCAGCCATTAATTTTTGCAACTAATGCAGATAGAATAATTGGGCATAAAGCTGACATCTATTTACTGGTAAGAAGATGAAACCTGTTTTTAAAATTCATATCGTATGAAACAGCAAAATTTACAGGTGCTTGTAGTTAGTATGCACAGTCGAATTTTGTGGGAATTTTTAGTAAAACTCGATTAATAATTCTTACCTTCAAATTATTGCCCAATGAGATTTGCAAATTTTAACTGTTGCCAACAGTACAGCAATAAACGCTGAAAAATGCTCTAGGTGAATTAATAGTTCACAAATTAGGATAAAATATTGGGTAACTGATTTTTTAATTACATTTCTTAAAAACCTACGAATTGTATACCTATTGTGATATAGGATAATACTAACTTTGGATAGTTGTATGCTATATTTTAATGTTTGTTAGTAGATTTCTTCATTTTTTTAAAGGAATGCACTGCATTCCTTCTTGCATATCCTGAACTGAATAATATTTAGCAGGATGTATTTTTGTGTTTATATTAAATATATCACTTAACAAATTTCTTTCCTAGGGTGCAGTGATCAATACAACTGGTGTTTAAACTCCATAGATGAAAAATTGTGTCATTTAAAATTTTACAGCACAAATTGTTGTAAATCATGCCATAAATACATGTAAATAGACAATCATTCGAATGAAGTAAAAATGTGTTTGGGACTTATAATTTAAAAGCAATAATTGTGGAAATGTTAAACAGATCTTTATTTGATTTCAATTCTAAACATAGCTGCAGCAAATTATTAAATGAAATGAGTCAGAGGCATACAAAGTAGCCTCATTTTCAACAGTAACATAATATAGAAAGTTACATAATAAATGAACACGAAGGGTAAACTATCCAATACAAATAAACAATATATATAATCAGATCCATATAACATGTTTTTTAAAATACATGTACATATTTAATTTTAAAAACAAAGATTAGAAGAACTTAATGAGATTCCTTAATAAAATTGCTACATTCTTATTTAAAAAAAAAAGCCAATTTTTCTAATTTGTGCTTTCAATACATTTTAAACGGTTAATTTTCAAACCGTTTAAACTTTTTAACTAAAATAAATTTCTTTCTGGAAAAGAAATCATATAAAAACATATTCCTTAGGCAATACATGTTTAAAGTCTTACACAAATTTGTAAACAGAATGCAGCAGTTCTGATACTAAAATAAAGTAACGTGACTAATAAAAAGAACAATTTTCAAACAATAACAATTTCAGTAAAATGTATATCTGGAATAACAGAACAAATTAATAAATCACTGATAAATAAAAAAAGTCACACAATTCTCAACTAGAAATATAATTGCATGTCAAATATTGCTTACTTCATAAAGATGTTTTAGATGAAAATATAATAAAACAGAATAATTATGGCACATTTTCAATTATCCAAAATAAAAATAATTGAAATATTGTGATTAGACATTTCAGTTTTATCTCAGCCTCTCAATAGTGTGGAGATGATTTGGATGATATGCCTAATGAAGTTTTTTCATAAAATATTTTCCATTGGAAAAAATTATTATTCATATGATTTGATATCACCTGTATAATAAATCATTACACCTTTAACTAGAAAATTCATGTGTCATTTTGTGACTTTTTCCTAGAGTGCTTGTTGTTAGCTTATGGACAACTATTGCTTTCAATTTATAAAATTTAAAAAGCATAAAATAAATCAAACATGAACATAGTAACGGAAAAAAAAAGGATACGAAACTCAAACTGTTTTTAATATTTGAAGGGCCAGGGGGGAAAAAGATGAAAGTGTCCAAAAAGCGATTTCGAGAAAAACGAAGAATCAAGTTTGATTTCTCGTAACTCCTTGTGTAGTTGATAGTTTTCATACACATTTCGGTCGATTCTCATCTTTTTCCCCCCTTGTTGTTCTACCAGATGATAGTACTCCTTCATAGCCCCTGAATAGAGCTAATATCTCAAAATTGAAAAAAAAAGTGACTTTCATCTTTTCCCCCCTGGCCCTTCATTTGCATGTTTGAATAAAAGTCTGCTGTCTCCAAAATCAGTATTCATAGTTAAAATAAAACAAATTTCTATTATGTAAGTAATAATACCCAGTAAGAGTAAAAACATTTCAATAGCTCTAATACATTCTAAAATAAATTAGTAATTTAGTTGTATCATTAGTGTTAAAGATTGTCTAAATAAAAAGGAAAATAATGAAACAAATAAAATTGTGCTCAAAGCATTAACATATTTTCGGAACAGTTAAACATTTAAATTAATAGTAACTTGGCTATGCTGAATGATGCAGTTTTAAAATAAAAATCAATTTCCAACTCTAAAATAAAAACAAAGTAATAAGGTATATTATTCTTAATGCTCATTCTATATAAGTTACAGCGAATTCTAATTACAAAGTTGTTTTGCTTAACTTTGCAAAACATATGAACATCTATGGTTAGCATAAAATTATCTCTGAATTAAAATAGTGCAAAAACTAAAAGTTTGAATGGTGTTATAAAACAAGTTGATACCGAGTGAATGTTGTTAAAACAACTAGCAGGTAAATATAAATGTTCACAAGGAAAACAGGTAAAGCATACCACTTAAGGGAATCAATACCATACATTTGTTCTTGGGCAGGGGAGCTATTTATACATGCAGAATAATAAAACGAAAATAAGAATAATTCCAACATCTATTATCAAGCAGGATATGAAAACAATTGCAATAGAAAACAAAACAATTCAAGCTAATAAAACATTTAAACAATTACATATTTGTAATTTGAATATGACTTTTAGGATAACTAATTTTCATTGCATCAAACGAAACAAAAACTTAAACATAAACATGCAAAGGAGTTCTTGATCTGGCATGCAACTAGTCCACACTGCATCTGATGTTTACTATAAGAAATTCAATTAAAAGAAAAATATATTTTAAAATATTTTATGACTGACTTCATGTATGAAATGAAACATTTGAATAAAGCAAAAAATTCCAATTATATTTAGCTATCAATAGGACACAGGAATTGTTAATAGCTTTCTATTATTCATAAATTTTGAAAATCAATTGATATAAATTAATGTAACCCGATAGCTGCATGTAAAATTAAATTTTCTATATATGTCAAAACAAGATTGCAGTTATGGTGAACATTTTAAACATTATGTTTACAATCATTTCTCCATGCTTCTATAATTAAAAAAACGTAACAGGGAAAACTTGTTGTTTTAATATTACTATTGTTGCATAAGTGTTAGCCTTGACTGGGAGAAAACTGCAAATGCTCTGGCACTTCAAACAAAACACAATTTTGGAGATGCTTCTTATTGTTTATGCTAAAAAAAGAATAATAATACATGCTGGATTCCATTAAAGATTCTGTATGTTCTTCTAAGAATACATAAAAATTATGTTTGCTCAAAAAAAAGGTAAGATATTGGCAGTTGAAAACAATGATTAAGTAAATTTTCATGCAGTTAATAATTGAATAAAACATTTAAATTTTAAACATTCAACAAAACAAAAACACGTTGAAAATTAATTCAAAATCTTTAGTTGTAGCATATGGATATGTTCATTGCTGTTACTAAACAAGCATTTTTCAGAAATATTAGAAAATAACTATCACTTAAGTATTACAAAAAATAAAACCTTTTCACTGTGTAACTTAAATATGCTAATTTTCAAGACTGTAACATAAAATCTTTCATGTAAAAAATGATTTAAAAATGTACAGTGGAAACAGAAAAAAAGGGGGGGGGGAGTCAAGAGTAATAGGACAGCTGCATTTATGGTATAATAAAATGTTAAAAATCATTTCTGCTGGACATGTTAGAAATAATATTTCGCATTTTCTTTCAGCATAAATGAAGCTATCCCATACCCTCAACTCTTCTCTATGTATTTAAGTTACTTATATCTAAAAATACTGGAGGGGTCAAAATACAAAAAATTTTATTTGAATTAAGAAAATTTATACTTGACTGCAAAGCATGATAAAATAAATCAGTTGGATAATTTGACTAGGACCAGCCTAGTTGAGCCTAGAGCCTGCAGCTGGTCGTCATCTTTTGTATTTGTATTTTATAGAAGATGACAGTTGGAAGAAATATTCAATACTAAATTTTAAAAGGTATTGCCTGTAAATGAAATTCTGAGTGTTTTAAAGGGCAAGAAAATTATCACACTGGAAATTGTAAAGAAAAAAAGCAACTACATCTTTATAATCAATAAATTAAAGAAAAAAGTTTTAAATAAAGATAACTTTAATCAAAAGTCTTTTAGTAAACTTATACTTCCATAAGCTGAATGTGCACTTTCAAATAATGAGACTACTCATTGACATTAAGTTATAAAATTTTATACGTTTTTACAACAGGAAACTCATATTTACTTAGTTCTTTAATCTTATTCCAAAAAGTAAATTACCAGTTAAATGTGTTGAACAATTTATTTTGATTATTAAAAAATAATATGAAGTAATGTATGAAACATTTTACATCTGTAGAAAAGTGATATCTTGTTAATCTTTGGTTTAAATAATTAACACATTCGGTATTAAGACAAAAAAAGTATAAAAAATAAGGGGAAAAAAATAATAATTTGCTTCTCATAGCATGAGAGATCAAAAAAAAAAAAAAAAAGAATAAATAAATAAAGTTTCTCTTAAATTGTTGCACAACAGTGCGCAAAATAATGTGTATCACAGTGTTTGTTTTGATGAAAAATGCTCTTTACAGTAAACACAAATACATTAAGCTTCACAGGGTAGTCTTAGTTTCCTCATCTTTTTACAAGTGTTACCATATGCTTCAAAATCTACTTCAGCAAACCAATCTGACTTACAGGTAAAATACAGCAAAATTCATAGAGTGAAGCTAGTGTAATTACTTTGGTAACTATACTTTACAACATCAAATGAAACAAAGAATTTTTTGGAAAGCTGTTTTTTACACTGTAAAAAGTTATTCCGATTCCTATGATAAAAATATGTTAAATTAGAGGCTCATCAAATGTACTAAAGCTGTCACACCAATTTCTAAAAAATATTTGTATGATGTAAAAAATAGATCAATATTTAACTATAATTCTAAAACTATCTTCAATACATTTTCATAATTTTCTATTTAAACAAACATTCAACCTAAGTTTCCAAGAGAGACAGGCACAACTTGTGGCTGCTAAATGTTGAGAAGATTCAGAAGAATATGATATTGCGTGTAATGTTCAGTAAAGAATAGAAGAAATATATGTTATATGCAGCAGCAACTCAACAGTGAATTCTTCTTAAGAATATTGTAAAAATTTAAGACTTAAAAAGCACAAAAAGCAGGTGACACAAGATAATAAGGAAAAAAAAATCTTCAAACACGTTTACATTTTAGCCGCAATAACAGAATTTCAACAAATACTCTTAGATTAAATGATTGAAATAAATTAGTCTCTTACTTCACTGGCAACAAATATCTCATTTGTCTGCTGAGTTACCCTTATAAAGGTTGTACGTCGAGGAAGCTCCTTTAATTTACTGGCACCAGTGTACGTACATGCAGAGCGTAAGCCTCCGAGCACATCCAAAACTGTTTTCTCAATATCTCCACGATAAGGCACTTCTACAGTTTTTCCTTCGGATGCCCTGAAAACAAGACGTTGCAAACAATGAAAACACATCAATTGAAGGGACCATTAAATGTACCATATTTAGAGATAATGAATTTTGATATTTAATTGATGTTTCTTTTTCCATGAGCTACAGCTACGTCCAAGAATAATGACATCAAGGTTTAATATTAGTTTAGATGTATTACCGCCTATCTTCAAGGTTTAGTCAGGAGTTATGTTCTTGCTATGATATGGGATAGGTGCAGATTTTGGCTTTTTCTCAAAATAAAATAAATATCAAAAAATTATGTACAAAAGTACTGAAGTGTCCACTTATCCCGAAAAAGCAATGTTACATGTTGAATTACTTCTGTGGTACATAAATTTAGAAACCTTGCACGTTACAAGCCAAGAAGCTCCCAAGCTCATAAACCCTTTATGCAGTGCAGTAGTGCAATCTCCAAACAAAATTTGGGTAAGTAATTATGGGTATAAACATTAAATTAATTGAAATTAAGCCATTAAATTAAAAAAAATGGAAGGACAGAATCCTCTCTTAACTACACCATTGTTAACAGCTCACCTTACCTTTTTAGTTATTTGAAAAGATAAATTTTTCCCCATACTTCACTATGAGATATAATCGCATTACTGTATGAATCATTCCAGGAATCATAAAATACCGAACATTTGCCCCAAAGACCTTTATTTTCCTTTTTTCGCTTGCTAAATTTTGAATGAAAAACATACAACTGAAAAAATTCTTACTACAGTGCCCGGGCTAATAAAATCACTGGATTCTAAAATCAGCCGCTTTATAAAATCAAATCTGGAAGAACAGAATCATTACTTTTCAAAACATGTTAAAACCATCCTTTAATAAAATCATTAGCGCCGTTTTATAAAATCAAGTTTTTGGAGAGTATATGTTAAAAAAAGGGGGGGGGGGAGAGCAAACACGCCTTTTCTTGTCTGAATAAAACCAGAATTTTCTTTCTCTTCAAGATTACAGAGGTTGACAGTTCATAGCATTCAGTTTGAGTATAAATCATTCTCTAGAAAAACATGCCTAAACGTCAAGATTTAAGAATGATTTTTTCTTTCATTATTCTGTTTCTCAACCAACAACGAGTCAATATTTTAAAACCCTAGTGTAATTTTAAAAATGTACTTTTTACATATGAGTTAAATTCAAATTGTGTTTCAATTAACTTAACTTTAAATATAGATAATAGTAATTGTTTTATTTTTTTTCCACTTCAAAACCTTTTCTTTTTGTAATTTTATATATGCCGGTTTATAAAATCAGCCACCTAATGAAATCAAATATCCTCGACACAAATGTGATTTTAATAAGCGGCGGGCACTAAATAAACGTTTGAAAAATCAAATTCTAACAGTAAGAAACTGCTAAAAATATTTCCATCATTTGTTTTTGCTATAAGCCAAAATTAACTATAAGTTTAAAGAAAAAAGCAAGCTCCTCAAAAGTGATCAGCATTAAAAAGAAGTTTTACAAAAAATATTAACATAACAAAATGAACCAAGGGGATTTGACAAATTATATATGCATAATTAAAATTACCTGTATTCAGCAACACCACCATGATATCTTTGCATAGCAGTAGCAGAACTCATACCATAGAATAATTTAACTTTTTTCCCATTCTTTTCAAAAATATCGCCACCTGATTGGTCATGCCCAGCAAACATTCCACCAATCATTACAAAATCAGCGCCGGCACCAAAAGCTTTTGCAACATCTCCTGGGCAAGTACAACCACCATCCTATAAACACATTTAAATTAAGAATAATCGTACTAAGAGTAAATTTAAAAAAAAATCTCGAAATATATAAAGAAACAAATTTTAAATTTTCAATTAAATGCATATTATGTTTGTACACTATTTTAATCCTACTTTAATGCAACAAACATATGCAAAAAATTTTCATATACAACTATCCTACCGTTTTCAACAGGAAACTTACTGACATTTTATAAAAGGTTTTGTATGGAGTTAAATTGAATATGTAACACTAAAAAAAAAAACTCATTAACTTGCAAATGTCTTATTTTACAAACATAAAAATAAAATAAGGAGGGTGTGGGGAGGCATATTTTACCAAAGTGGTAACATTCCTGACAAAATCTTGGTGTACTTAAGCAAATAGGAACCATCGTGTGATAAATATTCAATCCTGGTATTATACAAAATAAACCTTTGTACTGCAAAGTAAAAAAAAAATCTGTAATAAAGTACAAAATAGCAACTAAACTGCAGACATGTGCTTCAAGGTTTTGTTTCAGGAAACCTAAAATGCAAAAAATTGCGAGCTTCTGGATGTACATTTATATGAAAACAGCATATATTGTATAGGAATCTTATAAAATCTGCGTACTGTCTAACATTTTTTCGCAAGACCTCCGTCGAATCTGTGCATGCATCAAGTCTCTTCTGCCTCTCTCGAAATAGGGGGGAAAGGCAACGAGGAAGTAGCAAGCGAACAAAAACTGAATGCATCGGGAAGTGCGCATCCTAAGCCTATCTCCCCTTTTTCAAATGGAAGCGTTCGTGGCTGCCAGGGGCACAATACGCAAACAGACAGTACAAATGAAAGAAGAACAAATGAAATCATAAGCAAGGCTTTCATAAAATCAGTTATAGAGTAAAGTACTATTCATACATCTTTTAACCCTTTAAGCCTTGACAGGACTCAGAAGTCCTGTTTATAGTTAATTTAGTATTATGAAGCCTAAATACATGGAATCATGCTGATACTTGAAAGTAACACTCCTAGTACTTTGTTGAGAGGTCGACAGATAGTACCTATGATTGGAAAGTTTTTAGGGGCCCTGAGGTGTAGGGGGCCTTAGACCCTACTGATTGTCAAAAAAATTTTATTTGTTATATATGTTGTTTGATGAATTTTAAACTAAAAAACGAAAAAATAATATAAAATTTATTTGCTAAATTAATTTGTGACATGAAGGGTTAAGGGACTGAAGAAAACTGACATCTAAATGAAAAGATGTTATAAACATTTTAGCTCAGGAAAAGCCTAGTAGTTGAGACCTCGGTTTTGTGATCAGTTAATAATGCCTAAAGATCCAATATATGTGTTTATTACACATATATTGGATCTATTTGGCCCATAAGTCCAGTAGTCAAGCAATTTACCATGGATACAGAAATGTTGAAAAAAAAAAAAAAAAAAAACCTTCCTCTTCTACCTCATATTACAGCGGTGGAATTGGAGGTGAAGATGATGGCACCTCTCTCACTAGTCAAATCAGTGGTTAAGAACAATAACAGCCTATATGCTTTTTTTTTTCAAGGATTTTGTAGCACAAAAAGAGCAAATGATGTATGACAATCTGCCTCTGTATTGGAAGGGGGGGGGGGGTAAAATCTAGTTTTAATTATTACAACTTGCGTCTGAGTACACATTTATGAAAAAAAAGTAAACACTTTATAGAGTTTTTAAGGATATAACTAGTACATTTCTATTTGTACTTTTGATAAAAACAACTGTAAAATTACTAGTAATTAAACTTTACACTCAACATTTGTTGTAAAGAAAACACAAACCTTTATATTGCACAGCTTGATTACAAATTATTCAGTTTTGATATTATACAATTTAAGTGCAGGTAATTAAGTATTTCATACTTTGACCAACTTTTTTGAAGTAATTAGTAAAATAACTCTTCATTTTTATTAACTTCATATCACACTAGCAATATTTTCATTTTTTAAGCACTCTCCTTGATTAGCGTAAGATCAATCGAATCATCTTTTCATTTAAAACAGCATTGGAAAGAAGTAAAAGAGAGAGAGACTATCGTTTGAAATTGATTCTTATAGACAGAAATTGGAAAATTAATTGCTTACCAATCAAATCAGTCCTAAAGAGGACTGTGAATTACCCCTACCTGACTAACAACTGCTTTCTAGAAAAATATTCACCCAAAATAGGAATATAGGAGCAGAAAATTACTAAGATAGACATCGGGATATTTTAAGGCATTAACTACTTATATTAAAAATTGAGTATCTTTCTATCTATTCATGCTTCTTTCTCCTGAGCGCCAATGAACTAAGAGTCGAACCAGGTACCGATAGATTTGTAATTTTTTAGGCCTCATTAGTTTTAATTTATTAAGGTTTAATTAAGGGATTCTGAAGAAATTAAGAAAAATCTTCAAATTTTTCTCAAATTTAAAGCGATTTGTCCTAAATGATTAAATATGAAATCCATTGTTATAAAACGTGATTGATATGAAACAGTAATAATAATGATAATGAGAATTTTGAACGAAGGCTGAACTGAATCAAACATGAAACTCATTAGCCGGCCACGTGCGTAGTATGTCTTAAAATCTCATGAACATTAAATTATATTAAATAATATAACATCAGAATGAGGTAAAAGTTGGGTGGAGGGGGGGGGGGGCTTTTGCATCAACATGCTGCAGAAAGCTAATCTAGTTGCCATGGCAGCTAGTAGTTATAAAAGATTTGATTGAATCATACCTTGATTACAGCAAATAAATCAGTCATAGAAACAATGTTTTACTGTGCACAAATTAATATAAAAACATTAATTACAGATATTATGTGTCCTCCTAATCCATGTGCTGCATCAGCACACTCCAACACAGCACTAAGTTGAGGATATCCAACACCAGTTTTTTTTCTCGTAGTGCAAACAGAGCCAGGTCCAATTCCAACCTTAATTACATCTGCTCCAGACAAAATGAGTTCTTCTACCATCTCCCCTGTTACAACGTTACCAGCCTAGTAAAAAAAAAAATAACAATAAGATATAAAAGTTCATACTAGCAAAAGCATTTCACAAGAAAAAAAGTCACACATAAATATATCATTGTTTTTGAAACCACTTGGGAACCCGAGCCCAAGTAGATACATCTACCCCATTTAAGGCGGAATAAATACGGCTTCATTTTAATGAGCACCATTAAGGTGGAGGTCCGATTTAGCTCCGAGCACTTTGTTCCTTTGACCCAGACCAAGTGTCGAGCAAACCCCTGGCCTAGTACCCCCAGAGGTATCGTTTCACTCAGAGGACTTGGTGACCACGACCCTTATTCTACATCCCCCAGCCACCATTAGTAACGACGGTGGATCTTTGAGTGGCTGGGATTGAACCTGGGCCAATCCAACACCTTACCAATCGGGCTACCATGGCCTACACATAAATATAAGAATTCACATGCAGATGCAATATACTTTTGACAATTCCAAAGTTAAATATAATTATTAGAAGTTATCTAGGCTGTCCCATCTTCACTTTTTGAATTATTTTACTCTGATTGCATCTAAATTGAAATACACTATAAGGTATGGGAATTATCTTTTACTAGTCATTGGTTATAAAAGGCTGTTTTAAAGGTCCAAATAATGTCTGTTTCGCATTTATTCATATTTGAAATTTAGCATAAACAACATTTTAACATTCTTTTGTGCTCTATCTTTCTACAGTTATTTTTCAGAGAATGTACAGAGATGTCCAAAAATAGTTTTCTACTTAAAGCAGGAGAGTTGGCGTGGGGCCCTGGTAGTCCGATTGGTTAGGCGTCAGACTCGTAACCGGAGGATCGCGGGTTTGATCCAAGCCGATCAAAGATCCACCGTCTTTACTGCTGGTGGCTGCGCAACATTAAATAAGGATTGTGGTTACAAAGTCCTCCAAGAGAAGCGTTACCGCTGGGGGTACTGGACCAGGGATTTGCTCGGCCTTTGGCCTGGATCAAAAGAACAGCGCGCTCTTCAGGGCCCTATCCCGGTTAACTTATAAGTTGTAGTAGCTATGGGGAACCCTAGAGAGTGAAGTGAAGGAGAGTTGATGTGTCTGCAACAGGGTTCAACTGTAATTCATTAAATGACAAATTAAAATAAAAATCAAAAGAAAAGCAAACAAACATACCATTATTGTATGAGATGGATATGCTGCTCTCACTTGTTTAACTAGAGCAACAAAGTGTTCGGAATATCCATTAGCAACATCAAGACAGATGTACTCTAGGTCTGGTACCTCTTTGATTATAGCACACAGGTTTTCAAAATCTCCCTGCGCAGCGCCAATACTCACAGCGACATTCTGCAACATAAAATGGGATTTAATCAATTGAAAATGTAAAACAAACGAATCAAAAACATTTTTCCAAATAAAACATAAGGACTCACTTTAACAGCTGCAGGATTTTCTGTTGCAAATTTTCTCCATTCATCTAATGAATAATGTTTATGAATGCAGGTAAACATGCCATGCTGAAAAATATACATGGTACATAAAAATTCAACTAGTGAGGTAAAACTTTCGCTACAAATGTTCAGAGAAATCAATAAAATACATATGCACATTCGAGGGTTTAACCCTTTTAAAGGCAGTGGTTAATATCTTACCACCAAGTTGGAACTTAAAACGCCCAGTACAACAGTTTTATGTACAACATGTGCGATGCTCCATGTTTCAAGTAAGTCCATCAGAAAAACTAAAAATAGTTTTTCAATTTACATTGTATTTTGTTTTTCTATCACTTATTTCATGAGTAATTAATTTATTTTTTATTTTGAAATAACTAATAACAAATGGTTTTATAAAAATGCACATTTACTTGTGAAATTATTTATATTTAACATTTTTTCAATTAAATAAGTCAGTAAAATGTTATTGCTTGCACTGGCAGGTGGTTAATATGTCACCACCTATCTCAAAAACAATAGTTGCCACAACAAAATTAAAAAATACTTTTTTTTGGTTGTAAATGAGCTTTATTTCTCTAATTATAGCGCAAAATGTTAACTTTGGAAAAAAATGGCTTGTGCCCATTAAAGAATTGAGCTGAGTTTTAAAAGTTCTTTAGCAAAAAAGCTATAAAGTTAGGAAAAAGGCTTTAGCAAAATGCTAACAGGTCGAAGGTAAATGAATATGTTGGCAAATCAAAATTCAGTTCTGTTACATCTTTAAAGAAATAAATACACAGAAGGTTTTTTTCCCCTTTTTAATTTGAAATTTAAAAAAAAAAAAGGAATTGTAGTTAGCACTGAGAGAACATAATGTCCATTAAGACAAATACTGTTGAATTTAATAAATTTATGCATGTTATAAAAATTTTAAGATTAAGTTCATATATCGCCATTTTTGCTTCTCTCTCAGATCATGCTTGTTTTATCCTCTTTTTAATACATTGGAGAAAAAAAAAATGAAAATGCTTTGCTTCATTTTTGTAACTCAAGACAATATTTTCACATTTTGCGAAAAATACAACTGTAGCGGAAACCCTGATGCATTCTTATAACTGGTAGCTCTTGTTCTTGCAGAGCCCTGGACGATTTATTTTTATGAAGCCCTCGTTATATTAGACTTAAATTTTTATTTCTGACACTGACTGGAAAACATAAAATTGCAGAGAGTCTACAAAACTCTGCGGAAAAAGATTATTTAGAAAAACAAAGCAAAGTTTCTTCTTTCCAATGACGAAAATTTCTATGAGAATAAACAATGTTGCTGATCTGTAAGGTGGACAGGAATCTTGTTTCAACATCAACCTTCGTATTAATTTTAAGTAGAACCCAGTTGAATAGATAACTATTTTTGAAAGGACTCATTCTTTAACGAACACACCAAATTTGTGTAAAGATTCATTTTTCAAGCCCAAAAAAAGTTTAAATTAAACTGACCCTCAGGTTCTTTATGAAGTACCATGTGTGTAGTTGTATTTGGCTTCTATCATGGTGTTAAAACTTTATAGTGGAGAATTAAAGCAGTACGGCGAAACAAAGTTCACACATAAAAAATAATCAAGTATGTTCATACATAAAAATCAGAAATAAAAAGTATGCAGCAGTTTCAAAAAATACTTACTTTGGCAAGCACTTTTGCAATTTCGAAAGTTCCGGTAGTATCCATGTTTGAGGATATAATGGGAATTCCAGAATATATTTTTCCAGAATTTCTAAATTTAAAAGTGCGAGAAAGATCCACCTGAAAGAAGTTTGATTTTTTATGCAAAAAGTTAAATGAAACAAACTTTTGTACACTGCTCGACATTGAAAATGCAACACCAAAAAGGAGTGGTCAGAAATTAATGAAATTTGGTAAGAAGACAGAGACAGCATGGAACAATAAGTGATATTTATTTCAAAATAAATAAGTAAAATTTAGAGCGAGGACGGCGTCGGCTCAGTAAGAAGTAGGACCATCGCGGACAGCGATGCACAAAGAAACACGTCTAGGCATGGAGTCAATAAGCCTGCGGATGGTGTCCTGAGGGATGGCACTCCATTCCCTTTCAGCCATTTGCCACAGTTCGTCCTCTGAACGAGGCAGTGACAGGTTCTGCAAATGGCGTCCAATCACGTCCCACACATGTGCGATTGGTGACAAGTCAGGAGAGTATGGTGGCCAGGAAAGCATCTGTACACCTCGTAGAGCATGTTGGCTGATTCGAGCACTGTGAGGCCGGGCGTTATCCTGTTGAAAAATTGCATTTGGCAGACCCTGAAGATAGGGGATTGCCACCGGCTGCAGTACATTATCTACATATCGTTGGGCCGTCATAGTACCCCGAATACGAACTAGAGGTGATACGGAATTGTATGCAATAGCGCCCCAAACCATTATGCCACGTTGTCGCGCTGTGGGGCGTTCCACAGTTACTGCCGGATTCGATCTTTCTCCACGTCGACGCCACACACGTATGCGATGACTATCGCTGGACAAACAGAAGCAGGATTCATCTGAGAACACTACGGTTTGCCATTGTGCCATCCATGTCGCTCTGGTCCGGCACCATTCCTAACGTTGTAGTCTGTGCTGTGAGGTCAATGGCAGTCTTCTTAGCGGGCGCCGTGATTGCAGGCCAAGTGCAACCAGTCGACGGGAAATGGTTCTGGTCGACACAGAAACATCCAGGGTACCTTGCACGTGCTGCAGAATCGACATACAAGTGACTTGCGGGTCCTCCACAGCTTGTCGGTGAATCCGTCGATCCAAGCGGTCTGACGTCACTCTGGCTGCACCTGCACCCCTCAATGTGGCTACATTTCCTCTTTCCAACCATCTCCGACACAGCCGATGCACAGTGCATGCATGTGGGTATCAGCTGCAATTTGACGTATGGACCAACCTCCCCTTCTCAGTCCGATCACCATACCCCTTGTAAAGTCGTCTATATGCTGGAAGTGTCTTCGTTGAGGACGGCGTGGCATTTCCTCCTATCACACGTATCCTTCGAGACAAAAACCAAATTTCTCCCATAACTAGTCTGGCAGAAAAACCAACATGAACATAGCCCACTTTTCAACTTCATTCTCTTATATCTTACTTCACGTGCGTCGGAGAGCTGCGCATTTCATATCATTTGCATAACTCAGTGACGTGCGTCTACGGTAAAATTTGCATGAATTTCTGACCACTCCTTCTTGGTGTTGCATTTTCAATGTCGAGCAGTGTACTTTTTAAGCTAAACATTATGTATGATAAAATATCAAAAAAAAAAAGAAAAAAAGAACAAGCTTAATTATAATGCTTTTAGGTTCCACAGATAGACACTAAGATTAATGTTGTACAATGTAATGCTATATGCACAGTTCAACACAGGCCCGGATCCGGAGGGCCTGTGTTGCACATGACCCCCTTTAAACGACCAAATTTTGCATTAAACTGCATTTTTTGCAACTAATATTACAGAAAAATTGCTAAACACGCACCCTTATTTTCATACAAAAACTGCACTTTGCACCCCTTTCAGAAAATGATCCCCTCCTTAACCAGAAGCTGGATCCGCCCTTGTTTCAACATGCAAAAATATAACGCATCCAATTCTACAATATAACACATTCAAATATAGGTCCAGGGGGTATGTAGCCTGTAGGAGTCATGTTTTCCTCTGGTGCCATATCTGATTTTTCAGAGGTGGGACAAATCTTGAAACCAACCTCCTTACTCATCTTCTATTGGGTTTTTATATCCCGTTTTAATGCAAAAACACAAAAATGAGGAGAATTCGCCGCCTTTCAGAAATTACTACTCAGGACAAAGGCTTGCTCTCCTGAGATCTGGCATTCTCCCCCTTTGCCTCACAGTAACAAACGATCATCTAAATCTGCATTTTGGGAACTTCAATCATAAAAATTTAAGTGGGAAAGCCCCAATTCCTTCTTTGGTCTATATGAATATTACTTACAATAACATCTTTCTTTATTATATCATAACAAAAGTAGCTTCAAGCAGTAACTGGAAACTACAGCATGAAGGGCTACTACTTGTCCATGAACTTGTACAAATCCTGGGCCCAAGTTGAGCTGGCGAACTAAAATAATGCCTAGGATACTTTGCTTTTTTTTCCAGAACATGTATCTTTCAGAAACCATGTTAAAGTTAATTTTCCATTTAACTTTGAGAAATAATTAGTTTGGGGCCCAACATTTTTGGAACAAATCTGACATACCCCCCTCTTGGCGACTTTTTCCTGTTGGCGCCAAAAAATCATCGCCAAGACTTCGATGTACGACAAAAAACATCGTACAACATTCTTAGCGATGCACTTTTGGCACCAACAGAAAAATTCATATTGACATAAAAAATGTAAAACACTATTATAGTGAAAAAGGAAATATCAAAAATCCTCAATTTCAACAAATGAAGAATACAAACGTTTTTCAGATAACAGTGATTTCTCACATGTATACGAAAGTCAGCACAGTAAAAAGTCACACTCAATACTATACTGCAAAGTTATTGCAAATATACGCTTCAAAATCAACAAAACAACCCAACAAAAACATCTATGGTTCATAATAAAACAACATACTACAACTGCATGAAATGCAGCAAATAAGCGCTGCAATAATACTACTGTATAGATACATTTGCAGAAAAATAACACTTTGTTTTTTAAAGTAGCAAAGATTCCTTATTTCTATAGTAGCATAGTAAATAACAACTAGCCAACAACAAAATCAATAACTTTTCAAACATATGTCGCACTATAGGATTTTGTCAATGTAAAGTCAAAACAATTTGAAAAGTTCCTCAAATTTCGATATATGAATAGTAAAAACGTCTCCTAAGTACGTCGCAAACAACCATCAATTAATTTTCTATTATGTTTCAAAATTGCTTATAAAATTTTCCATAAAATGACGCTTCACATTTTTCAAAAGTACCAGAGGTGGCTTATTTTAGTTATTCAGTACATAAAATTACAGCTTTTATAAATAAAAACACTATAAAAGTATTATTAAACTACAGAAAAGTATTTTTCCATATGTTGCTAAGGAAACAAATAAGTAGCATAAAGTACGGGGTTTCGTTCATTTTGCAAGATTTAAGTAAAAATGAACCTCAATATTTCATCTTTCATGTTATCAATTTTTGAACAAAACAGCCAAATATGAACTCACCTTTGTATTGCTTAGGATGTGCCGATACAACAGATGACAACTGTTAATTACGACACATACTGACACAACACTAAATAGTTCATCTCCCTACTTCCAAAC
>JAXGGA010008194.1:0-58313 GCA_038373865.1 Uloborus plumipes
CTTGTTTATTTAGAGGTGCTGCTGTTTGAATCAAAGAAATTTTAAACATCAAAAAACTTATAAATTATCGTTTTTGTCATGGAAATCAGAGTGCAGTGCGAAAAAGAAAGCAAATGAATTTATTTTATCAGTAAGTGCATGTGAAAGATGAAAACTTCTTCTGATGGTTTTAACAGCATATAAATTTAAAAGAAAATTCTGTATGATAATAGTATTGTATAACAAGTTATAGAAAATAATATTAAGTAATACTTCTCAGAACTATAAGAATATCTGAAATCAAAGTGCAGACGAGAGCAGATTCATGCATTTTATTTACGTATTTATGAATTTCAATTTATATAATGCATAGGTTAATAGTTTTTACTTAGCTGAGATCTTAAAATATCTCATTGCGTGAATGTAAAGCCTCTGTTTCTTTGATAGAAATGAAACCTAAAATTTTTCGTCATATACCTGGATGTTGTAATGAAAAATGTAAGTAAAACTTAGAGATGAATAAATTTGAAATAAGAAAAAAAAATCTTAATTAGTATGCTGATTATAAATTTTTATGCCAATTGAATGTTCAAATTTTGATTTTGTCCCAAAAAAGAAGTTTGTTTTAATTATGTGATTCTGTCAATGAATTTCTACTGAGACAAATAAAACTAATGTTTGATCTTTCCATCTACGTCAACAGGGCTTTGAACAGTTTAAAAAGGGCTCGTACTTTCTATTTCTGGATAATGATATAGGACAATATTAGATGTAGACGAATCGAAGGGTTATAAATTTTGTTATATTGGAGTGTCAAATAATATTAATTGCTAATTAAAAATGTTTGCCTGTTCCTTATGGTTACTAACCATTTGTAAACCTAGTGCATGTCTCTAGACCGGCAATCATTATTTCTTGTGAGACCACTATCAGCTAAATCCATCGCCACGAGAATTTTGACTCCCAGTTTCTGCACTAGATGGGGACACCTGGACTGCATTCGATGCGAAACTGCACTAGGAATTTAATTTCTCCAAGAGCTACTCCATTCCAATAGCTACTCCAATTACTGCTAATTTCTAGTTAAATTATTCTGAGACTTAATATTTGATCAAGTCAGTTCGACTTCACTGCAAGAGATGTTTTTCATATACCAAAAAATGCCTCATATTGCTCATTTACAATCGAAAAAAAATAGAATTGTTTGTTTTTATGGGACACCAATATAAAGCAAAAATAAATACTGTTACAAATCTTGTAAATAGTTGTTGTTTTTCCTGCCTTGCATCATTTTCATTAGTTTTGGTTTTATCTGACGTCATGTTGCAAAAGTATCTGAAGATATCACCTTTATCACTAGTATACCGGCCCTGTAACACTTTGTAGTTTTTACACTTGCCCTAACTTTAATAAGCGTGAAGAAATTTTCGCTCGGAGTGGTGTTTTTCTTTTTATTTCTAGCGTTTTCTTGAATGAATTGTTTAAAGTTATGAATGATTTGGAATATTCCAGATATTACTAGAAAGTTGTCGGGAATTCTTTCCGTGTATAAATAGCTGGCCTTGAACACAAGTCAGTCAGTTTTTCTCAGATGGGTTTTCTGAGATGCTCGTTTTCGTTCGCTTGGGCGGATGGTTGTTTTGCTTTTGTAATTGCTTAATTACTGTTCACGTTAGATACGTGGTGCTGAGTTACTGTTGAGAGTACAGTGTACTGTTTGTTGCCTAATTGCTGATGTTTAGCAATTGTTTTCTGCTCTTATTGTAAATAGTGTAAATACTTGTAAATAAATTTATAGTTACTTCCTCAAGATTGGAATGCTCATTTGAAGAAAGTTGAAGGTGCTACGGACTCGTTACAATTTTGGCGCCCAACGTGGGGCATCTTCAAGGACTTTCTTGGAATTATCTGTGAACTTGGACTTTTCTTCCTGTGGACTTTTTGACTTCGGAATTTTATGGTAATTACTCGAGCAATGGATGAACAACTGAAAAAACTCCTGGATGCGATCAACGCTGTTAAAAATGATATGGCGACTATGGCTACTAATCAAGAACAATTAAAGAATGATTTAACCGCTAGCATAACTTCAAGTCAAGAAGAAATTAAGCATGATTTAACCGCTAGCATAACTTCAAGTCAAGAAGAAATTAAGAATGATTTAACCGCTAGCATAACTTCAAGTCAAGAAGAAATTAAGAATGAGTTAACCGCTAGCATAACTTCAAGTCAAGAAGAAATTAAGAGCGATCTAACGTCAATGAAAAGTTTGGTGGAAAGTAAATTTGCCAATATGGAAAATAAAATGGAGGCTCTTGAAGAAAAAGTTGACAGCGTTGAGGATCGAATCACTACAGTAGAAAACCATGTGGAAAAGAAAATTAAAGAACTTGAATCAAAGTTATCAGGATCCTGCAATAACTCAGACAGCGTTGAGGATCGAATCACCACAGTAGAAAACGATGTTGAAAAGAAAATTAAAGAACTTGAATCGAAGTTATCAGCATCCTCCAACAACTCAAGTGACTGTGTAGCTGCAGCTGGAACTTCTCGTCCATCCATCAAACTGGTAACGTTTGACGGGAAAACCTCGTGGAATATTTACAAGAAGCAGTTCCTCATCGTTGCAGAAGCAAACTCTTGGGACTCTTCCACGAAAGCCTGTCAACTTGCAGCCTCGCTGAGAGGGGATGCAGCTGAAATACTACAGACCTTCCCAGAGGACAAGCTCTGTGACTTCGAAGCCTTATCATCGGCCTTGGAGCTTCGCTTTGGCGAAGTATGCCAAAAAGAATTCAGCCGACTCCAGCTGAAATCCCGACTCCAGAGGGATGGAGAGACTTTGCAAGTGTTTGCAGCAGACGTTGAGAGGCTTTCCCATCTCGCCTTCTCGAACTGTCCTTCGGATGTTCGCGATAGCCTGGCCCTGAACTACTTCATAGACGGAGTGCGAAGTCCAGAAGTCCAGACGGCTCTCCGGATGGCGGACATCAAAGATCTTAAATCCGGTCTAGTCTACGCAATGAAGTTCGAGGCTGCACAGCAAATATCCCGCAAGGATCGCCATTCTATCAGGGGCTTGGAAGTGAGTGCCCAGGGTTCGAACTCAACTCGTCTCTCGGACATTGAGCGACAAATCAAAGAGATGTCGGGGACCCTGAAGAAGATTTCGGCTCACAAAGACCAAGGTAGACAAACACTGAAGTGCTGGAAATGTGGCGGTGAGGGCCACGTACGAAGGAATTGCGAAGCTCGCCAAGAAAAGAAGACGTCTCCCAAAGTTTTCCAGATTTCCCCAAGAACTGGCGGCTGCAACGGACTGTTCATTTACGCATATGTGAATGGATTTCCTTGCGAAATGATTGTGGACACAGGAGCCAACGTTACCATCATTAAGACTGATGTGGCTCGTCAATTTGGACTCAAGATCTTATGGACGCCGCCCTGCGTTACTCTCCAAACTGTGACAGGTGACAAAATCGAGATTGAAGGAAAAGTGAACTTAGAAATAATGTTCGGGAGTGCCACTTACCATCACACGGCATTCGTCGCTGACATTACGGATCCCTTCATTCTCGGACTGGACTTTTTGAGAAAATTTGATTTTTCTATCGACTTTAAAAATATTGAGCTGCACTCGACGAGGGAAGACATAGCAGTTTTCAACACCGAAAATAACTTAAAATCCGCTCATCAAATAATAGCCCAAACAGATTTATCGATTCCCTCTAGATCAGAAGTACTAATACCTGGCTCCCTCGAGGAAAACAACAGCTTTAAATTCGGCCTCATTGAATATCCTAACCAGAGTAATAGCCCAAAAGGAGTACTAGTGGCATCTACGCTTGTGGACCTTTCAAGGAATGCAGTTCCTGTGAGAGTCGCCAATGTGAGTGAAAGACCGAGGAATATTAAGAAAGGAGAAGTGTTGGCAACTTGTACTCCCGTAAACTGCATCATCAGAAGAATTGATTCCTCCGAGACTGTGTCTTCCGAGTCCTTGACTTCGAAATTAATTGGGAGTGCACCATTATCGAAGGATCAAAGATACGCTGCGGAAAAATTGGTGGACAACTTCAAGCAGGTGTTTTCATCTACATCCGAGGATGTTGGTCGCACGAGTTTAACGCAGCATAGGATCGACACTGGAGATCATCCCCCTATCAAGCAGCATCCAAGACGACTACCGTTCGCCAAGAAGGAAGAGGTTGAGATCCTCTTGAAAGAGATGCAGGAGAATGACGTCATCGAACCCTCATCCAGTCCTTGGGCATCCCCTATCGTCTTGGTCCGAAAGAAAGACGGCTCCACCAGATTTTGTGTTGACTACCGACGCCTGAATGACATCACCAAGAAGGACAGTTACCCTCTTCCACGGATCGATGACACTCTGGACACCCTTTCCGGACACAAGTGGTTTTCGACCCTGGATTTAAAGAGCGGCTACTGGCAGGTGGAGATACACCCCGACGACCGAGAGAAGACGGCGTTTACAACCGGACAAGGCTTGTGGCAGTTCAAAGTGATGCCCTTCGGCCTCTGCAATGCACCAGCCACGTTCGAGCGTCTTATGAAATCAGTGTTACGTGGACTGTCTTATGAATCCTGTCTTGTCTACTTGGACGACATTATCATCATAGGACGCAGTTTTGAGGAACATTTGGCTAATCTTAGGAAGGTGCTGCAAAAGCTTAAGGAAGCCAACCTGAAGTTAAGCCCGTCCAAATGTAATTTGTTCCGCCGTGAGGTGAACTACCTTGGTCACATTATCTCTTCCGAAGGTGTACGAACAGATCCAGATAAGGTATCTGCAGTCAAGAATTGGAGCCGCCCCGAAAATGTCCATCAGCTGCGAAGTTTCCTGGGGCTCTGCACGTACTACAGGAAGTTTGTGAAGGGTTTTTCCAATATTGCACGACCTTTGCATAAGCTGACGGAGAGCAAACAAAAATTTGAATGGTCCAAAGAATGCGAGGATGCATTTCTACAGCTGAAGGAGGCTTTAACATCAACGCCTATTCTCTCTTATCCTCAGCCTGGAAAATCCTTCATACTTGACACTGATGCGAGCCACGAGAGCGTTGGAGCTGTTTTATCTCAAGAAATAGACGGTAACGAACATGTCATCGCCTACTGGAGCAAATGCTTATCCAAGTCGGAGCGAAATTATTGTGTCACGAGAAAGGAATTGCTCGCCATAGTTAAAGCTGTAGAACATTTCCATCATTACCTCTACGGCCGTAAATTCCTGCTCCGGACCGATCATGCCTCTTTGACTTGGCTTTTGAATTTCAAGAATCCAGAGGGCCAGGTAGCCAGGTGGATACAGCGGCTCCAGGAATATGACATCGAGATTAAGCACCGAAAAGGTTTGTCACACGGTAATGCTGACGCATTGTCAAGAAGACCTTGTTCCGAGAACTGCCATTATTGCTCCCGAATAGAGAAACAGTACGGGACGACAATCCCTACTGCCTGCCAAGTTACTGCTACATCAACATCTTCAGATCCCGATCCATGGAGTGACGACCAAGTAAGAAAAGATCAGCTTGAAGACCCAGACCTTAAACCTATCATAGAGTTAATGGAAAAGGACAGTCGGCGACCTAGTTGGCAAGACGTTTCTATCTACAGTCCTGCAACGAAAAGATACTGGGCTCTATGGAAATCTCTCCAGCTGCGGAATGGCGTCCTGTATCGGAAATGGGAATCTGACGATGGTAAAGCATTCAAATGGCAGTTACTCCTTCCCAGATCAAGAATTCCAGACGTTCTAAAGGAACTGCACAGTAGTCCAACTGGAGGACACTTTGGTATCTTGAAAACCCTCCACAAGGTTCGAGAGCGCTTCTTCTGGAGCAAGACGAAGGATGACGTAGAGAAGTGGTGTCATTCTTGTGACGCCTGTGCTGCCCGTAAAGGACCGAAGAGAAGAAGCCGCGGGAAGCTACATCTTCACAACGTAGGAGCTCCTTTCGAACGAATCGGGATCGACATTCTTGGTCCTCTACCGAAAACTACTGATGGGAACAAATACATCCTCGTTGCCATTGACTATTTCACCAAATGGCCCGAAGCATATTCCATTCCGGATCAAGAAGCTACCACTGTAGCAGAGACTCTAGTCCAGCATTGGATCTCGAGATATGGGACCCCTTTGCAGATCCATTCCGATCAGGGAAGAAACTTCATCTCTGCTGTGTTTAAGGGCCTATGTGATATCCTCAAAATTGAGAAAACTCGAACGACACCACTACACCCACAATCGGACGGCATGGTGGAGAGATTCAACAGGACAATCCTTAATAATCTCTCGCTTATGGTCTCCAAAAATCAACAGGATTGGGACAAGAAACTTCCTCTGTTTCTGCTGGCCTACCGCAGTGCTGTCCACGAGACCACCGGATATTCCCCATCACAGATGCTCTTCGGCCGAGAGCTTCGGCTACCTTGTGATCTCGTCTTCGGTCTCCCTCCAGATGCGCCTTCATCGCCTGAGGAATACGTCCAGGATCTCCAGGCCCGGTTGGAAGACGTTCATCACTTTGCACGGGAGCGAATCAACATCGCGACGGAGAAGATGAAGACCCGATACGACACAAGGTACACTGGTCATGACTTTCAAGAAGGTGACAAGGTGTGGCTATGGAATCCCATCCGACGTAAAGGTCTATCACCCAAATTGCAGTCGCATTGGGATGGACCCTACACAGTCCTTCACCGGCTGAACGACGTCGTAGTGAGGATCCAGAAGTCATCACATTCCAAACCTAGGGTTGTCCATTATGATCGGCTAGCCCCATACTATGGCCATAGTTCGTAAATTAAATGTAGAGCTACCATGGTAATTTGTTTGTAAATTTTGTAAATAACTTTTGCCTTTAATTGTTTGTAATATTTCTCTATCAATGTTATTATTTCTTTCATGTTCTCATTGTTATTGTTTATCCTGTTTATGATTGGTCATTATGTAATGTGTGCACCTGTAAATTTTCCCTTGCTTCCTTTCTGGGGATTGTACTGCCCGGGACGTGCAGTCCTTGGGAAGGGGGCAATGTTACAAATCTTGTAAATAGTTGTTGTTTTTCCTGCCTTGCATCATTTTCATTAGTTTTGGTTTTATCTGACGTCATGTTGCAAAAGTATCTGAAGATATCACTTTTATCACTTGTATACCGGCCCCGTAACACTTTGTAGTTTTTACACTTGCCCTAACTTTAATAAGCGTGAAGACATTTTCGCTCGGAGTGGTGTTTTTCTTTTTATTTCTAGCGTTTTCTTGAATGAATTGTTTAAAGTTATGAATGATTTGGAATATTCCAGATATTACTAGAAAGTTGTCGGGAATTCTTTCCGTGTATAAATAGCTGGCCTTGAACACAAGTCAGTCAGTTTTTCTCAGATGGGTTTTCTGAGATGCTCGTTTTCGTTCGCTTGGGCGGATGGTTGTTTTGCTTTTGTAATTGTTTAATTACTGTTCACGTTAGATACGTGGTGCTGAGTTACTGTTGAGAGTACTGTGTACTGTTTGTTGCCTAATTGCTGATGTTTAGCAATTGTTTTCTGCTCTTATTGTAAATAGTGTAAATACTTGTAAATAAATTTATAGTTACTTCCTCAAGATTGGAATGCTCATTTGAAGAAAGTTGAAGGTGCAACGGACTCGTTACAATACTTTAACTAGTCAAATTACTTTAAAAATGAGAGAGTAAGCTAAATATGTTGTGTAAAACCAGGAATATTAAAACATATGGATAATAGTATCAAATTTTATGTACTTTTATGTACTTTTTAATGTATTTATTAATGCATTCAATATTAAAATTAATGCGTGCAAAAAGACAATTCCATTATTTGGCCGAAGCTTCGGTATTCGGAATTTCGACTAAACTGCGCTCGCGCCATCTCAAACTATAATGTAGATAAAATACAAATAGCAGCTAATTTCGAGTAGTTTAATATTTGACATATCAGTTTGGTTTTATTATAAACATCAATTATACTGGAGAGCACATGCACTGAGGCCATACGAGCTATTTGTAGTGTGTGGCATTTGCTAAATAAATATTATAAACGTAAACTTATCTGTAGAACATGCTTTTTATATTCCAAATAACGCTCATTTAACTTATTTAAATTAAAAAAATAGAAATAGCTTCTACCAGTAAAATACCAATACAAAACAAAAATAAATACTTTAATTGGTGAAATTAATTTAAAACTGAATCATTACGCTAAAACTGTTGCGTAACACTAAGAATATTGAAGCATATGGAGTATAATATCGTATTGCATGCATTTTTACACGTTCTATGCTAAAATTTCGATATGTGCAGCAGCCAGAGTTTCGGTCATTAGTAAAACAAAATTAAATACTTTAATTGGTTAAATTAATTTAAAACTAAATAATTACGCTTAGCTGTTGTGTAACATAAAGAAGATTGAATCATATGGAGTATAGTATCATATTGATCGCATTCATTTCGCGTTCTATATTAAAATTTCAATATGTGCAGCAACCGAAGTTCGGCCGAAGCTTTGGCCATTAGTTGGCCGAAGCTTTGGTATTCGGATCTTCGGTCAAACCCCACTACACGCCATCTCTAAAATCAATGCTGCTTTTGGAATAAATCCTACCCCCAATCAATTTCTGTGGCAAGTTTTTAAATAATTCTACGGAACAGCGATAATACTTTTTGTTAAGTATATAAATAAAATATGTGTTGCAACCTTCCCGAACCCAGAGGAACGAAATATTAACGCTATTTAAGTCAGAAAAAAAATTGTATTTAATGCTAATTTTACATTAGCACTTCAAAACCATTTCCAAAATAAACATTTTACAAATCATGAACATTAAGTAGACACGTTCTTTGCTGAAGCAATTTCCTTTTACGTCTTCTAAACTGAAAATCACTGTTAACCTCACGATGGAAGCTGTTTGCAATAGATCTCCTTTAGAGGACAGACTAACCTATCCGACATTTTGGTTCCAAGACAGCTTTGGATTCAGCCTCGTTTCAAGTATTTGGAAACTCGTTAATAGTTCCTCTGGTAGCTCTGTTTCAAAATAAGTGACGATAAGTTGAAAAAAACGCCACATTAGGTATATCTAGAAATAAAACTTATTTTTCAAATTTAAAAATAGTTTATTAAGAAATGTCTACTGTAATTGATTCCATTTTGATACTGCACTTGCTTTAAGCCTGAGTTTACAACATGTTTTCTTCTTATAGACAAACATAGTCAAACGTCAATGAAGTTGCAAGTCTAAAGCTTATCTACCATTTTCTTCAATGTGATTAAAGTATACATACCAGTGGTTCTGCACATTTTCTTTTGGAACCAAAATGTCGGATGAGTCAGCTCTCCTTTTGTAGGGGCCTTAGTTTGCAAGGTATATTTAGATGCATGCGATGTATATCATTTCAAGCTGTCGCGTGCTTCTGACATTCAAACTCATTCACCGTTTAATTAATTGCGAATTATGGGCGCTTTCAACGTTCAACAGATGTGTCAACATGAAATGGAAAATCCAAATCGGATTTGAAACTTCAATTTGAACTCTTTACACGGCTGCCGGTCACTTTACGCTGCATGAATGATTTATGATTAGATTAATTTAAAGATTAAAGAGAATGATATAAATATTCTAAATTTCTTACCAATGCTCTTTAAAATTAACTAGTAATTGATCTTTAGTTTATTTGCACAATCAAAATTAGTTTAATACATAAAACTATGGATGCATTATTAAAAATATTTTATTTGCCGAAAGTTATTTTCTTAGTTTAGCTTTCAAAACACCATTTCTTGATTTCGAATAAAGCAATACTAAGGAATGAATATTGGGTGAAAAGAATTTTCTTGTAGTTAATTATTCCGCAGATATTTGACTAATATTTTCAAATTAGTTCGTAATTTATTAAGCATACTTATTTGTAGAAACATTTCTAATTTCACTTCAGATGGAATCGAAATTGGCTTCGGTTTATTTAGACATGCAAACAACTCTCGAACAATTTTGCCAAATTCTAAATTAAAATAAATTGTCAGCATGCATTGGCATTTGAATACGCAAATATAATTTGCAAGGATGTAAATAAAAATTTTACTATGGAATTTTCTTTAGTGGTGCTTTTAACAATGTATATAATCGGTATTTGTTCACTGCAATATCGATGGGAATGGGCAGTTGTGCTTGAAAAAATGTTAATTCATTAAGATCGAACAAGTTATAATATTTTACAACAGAAAATTAGTTTAAATTAATGAAATATTTTTGCTCGTATTTTTTTAAACATACTTTTAACGTTTAAATCATTGGAGGTTGATCGTATCATTTAAATTACATAATTTACTTAGAATTTAACTTTATATATAAGAAGAAAGCACATCATTAGAGCAGATTTTTTTTTAATTTTGTAAAAATTTTAATCCAATATTTAAAAATCATATTTTATAGACAAATTAGCAGCAAAGAATGTATTTTCAAACCGTAATAAGCAATAATTGCAAATCAAGCATAGCTGGGTAAACCAGTGTAACTTTCTTCACTGAATTTTTAATATTTAGACATTTTTCTGTGTTTTAACAAAATATCTACTTAGTTTCGTGAAAAAGAAAATAAACTAGGTGAACGGGATTTAAAAAAAAAAAAAATTAAATCATTTTAAAGCATCATGTGGAATTAATATTGTGGCAGGTTAAACGCTTTAAAATAAAAATAGATACTTAAGCACAATACCAGTCAAACATATCTAAAACCATGAACATAAACCTCTTATAGAAGTTTTATTGCAAAACAGACACTTCGTTTTTTCAACAAAGAATAAAGTTAAGTTCAGATAAAACCTGATTGAAAATGCAAGACATATAGGAAAAAAAAATATTTAAATTTTTCAAACACATTTATAAAAATGTTACGGTTATCATAAGTGCAATTCAAATTTATCATCTAACTAAATCTTTTATTAAAGAATATCCTTATATACACCTTATGTAAAATATCATAAAAAAATAATTGTATTATAGGTTATATAAAATAAGGTATTTTCAGTTAATTTAATAACAGACGGTATTTGTCATTTACAGCTATCGCAACAGAAAGCCCATGTTTCAAGTACATCAACATGATCCAAGTAACATATTTCTATGCACTACAATAGTTTATAGAGCAATTAAATCAGAAACTCCCAATCAGTGCTCAATTAAGAAGTGACGAAGTCCCTAAAGCAGTTTTGAATGAGTCTTCTGATTGAAAGCTTAATTGTAGCTAAAGGGTTTTTGGGGGGACAATGATCAGTTCTCATCGAAAGCTTCCACAGAAGTCGCTATTCAATTGTTTGTCCATTAACGAAGTGCAAACTCCCTCAGTACAATGCCAACTTCCTGGAATAATATAGCTTGATAAATTAATTGATCTTTTAGGACACAAGTAATGGATGATATCAGATGCTTGACACCATCGAAACTACTTTTAAACATAAGTTTTGAAGTCGGCGCAAAAACAATATATAGAATCATACGCAACTACAATTCAACTATAAATCTAAATTTTAATGGATTCATTTCATTGATTACCACACATTCGTGTAATGGTACAAATATTCTGCTTTTAATTTTCAATGGTTTCTCTGAAAAAATGTTGGCAAAATTTGGTTAAATATCATTTTACCTATCGTTTTTGCACCGACTTCAAAACTTATGTTTAAAAGTAGTTTCGATGGTGTTCAAAGAAAAATTTTTTTTTTTACTTTTTAGAGAAATTTAAAACTGAAGTCGGTTCTATTTTTTTTCCAAAAATATTTTATTATTCAGATAAATCATAGATAATTTTCCTTCATTAAAAGCTGAATATTTAATAAAATGCTGAGCTCCTTCACGTAACGTTGTTTCCCAAAAACGAAAATAAACTATTACTACTTCTAAAGATTTGATCTCAAATTACAAGTACGGTATATATTTGAGAGACTATCTAAGCAGAGCGCACGTAACGTTTAAAAGTTCCACAAATGCTTGAAATTTTTATTACAACGTTATCAACTATTGAAAAACGTTTATGAAACGAATTGTGCTACTTAGCTGTTTTGATTAAGGGCTACTTGAAGCGTAGAAAAAAATTAGGAGCATTTTCTCTATGCCCGTGTTTTCAGCTTAAAAAAAGGCTAATTTCAGTACACTAAAAGAAATTAAAAGATATTTTTGAGGTGGTGACAAACGTTGAAATGAAAAAGTGCAAAGACTTCTATAAAAAAGATTGCTAAAACTTTGAAAAAACAAAATGAGAAAGTGGAGGGGATTTAGTATTTATGCGTAATATTCTTTTAACATAATTTGATTCAAACATTATTTTATCGTTTCCTGGTAATAGATTTTTAATTTGCAATCTAAAAACTGGTAAAACGTTTCTTTACTACAGTGAGCGCACAAAATTTAATTATAACTAGTTCTTAAATGCTTCATACATTTAACTGCATTTAATTTATTTCATTTCTTCCTAAACATTGTGATGTATTAATTAGAAATGCGTAATAATTACATTCTTTATCATGTTAGTTGTGTTTTTGTACATAGCGTATGTAAAGGAACTATGTTTCACTATTTTTTACACCTAATGTAGCTAGCTGTCTTTGGAAAATAAACCTGTTTAATTGCTATTTGAATATTGGTTCAAAAAACATTATCTTTGTTGGAAATAAGTATTTTCACGGAACTGAGTTTTTATGCCATATGTGCATTTAATATGCAATTATACTCAACTTCCTTTCAGAACTTATTTATTCTTTTAAACAAACGTTCTGTTAACTATAATTTTTTGTTGCCCGCTGAAATAATTCTTACTGGAGAAAATAATTGATATTTCATTCATTTCAATTAATTATTTCTGATAAATTGTTTCATTCTCGGAAAAAACTTTCCCGAAAAAATGTAGTTGTTAAAATATTTTGAGAGCTCTTATCTATGTTGCAGCTAATAGTAACCTAATTATAACATCATAATAGCATATCGAATTATTTATTTATTTAGTCGTAAGTATTTGAATTAAATAAGAACGAAAAAATATATATTTAGGCAATGAATATGCTTTTGCTTTTTCCATGAATATTTATCATGCATCCTGAACAACTCAGAGAGTTCTAATTGATTACAAATGAGATATACTAAGTGATTTACTTAATAGTGTTACGTTATACTGTAACTTTAATCGAGAGAAAAATGCATTAAGGGTGCTTGCCTTTATAATAAACATTTAACAAAAAATGAAGTGATAAAATGTACCTGATTTAATGAAGAGGTATTTTTTTGTACTATTTTTACTAATAATTCTAACTTTGAATCGCTCGTTCATTTTTATTATTATATTATTTGCTTAATCAGTTCCATGAGATTGTTAATAAATAGTTTCTTTTCTCGCAAATATTACTGTGAATTTTCTAGCTATGTATTTTCCCTCAGATCATTAGTGTATAACATATTTTAATAAATTGAATTGAAGGCTGTTACTCTCATAAATATCTTAAAACTATAATGCAATAAACTGAACATTTTTATAACAATTCAGAATAATTGATATGCTCCAGAAATTATTATGGCTATAAGCATTAGTAGGCTTAAGTGATTCTGAACAAATTAGTATAATTGCTAAATACTTTAAGATCAGTTATTAAATTTATTGCATTCTTTTCGCAGTTAAAGAAAAAAATGAGTGAAAAACATCACGTTTTTGAAGTCAATAAGAAGACTTTAGAAGACTATTCTAATAAGTGCATTATACATCTTAATACCATTATTGTTTTTCATAAAATGTGTTAATTCATTTTATTTATTCGAAATAGAATTTCATAGTTAAAGCCCTTTTTGCATAAAAATATGAGACATGCCAACAAAACAAGTTTGTTTCAACCCTTTATTTTTTAATTATAATACTCATGTCCCTGCAACAGAGTCTAATAGGTTCTTAAACTAACTTTAAATAACATACTAGGATTAGAAATTGGGTTTTAATTCAAGAGTTCTGGGGTTTAAATCCTAACTGACTACCATTATGCTTCCCTAGAATGTAATACTCACATGGTCAAATCCTCTTGAAGCAGTATTTCAAACATCAACATCGATCAGATATAAAGCCTTATTTCGGAAATATTTTTTGTACAAACCTTAATTTTTACATTATTTTATAAATCACAATTCACCGCACTACTGCTCGATTCTCATATTATCTAATTATCACAGGAAAGTTACCTAGATATTCTAATCGAAAATAATACTCTTACAGACATTATTTTCTTTAAGTGGAATTTCAATGCATCAACATTAATCAACTTTTCAGACAAATTTTGATTTGAATATTTATTTGTTTAATCCACAACTTTTAATTGATTTTATGAACCTTATACAGTGCACTACTATGCTATTTACACATTGTCTAATATTACACAAAAGATACCTAGCTATGTCCCTCTTTATTAATACTCACACAGTCATTTTTTCTTGAAGCGATATCTTAATACATTAACCTTAGCCACATTTTTCGACCATTTCTCGTTCAAAATATATATTTAGTCCTAACATTTACCTTGATTTCATGTAACAATACGTCTTACTTGATTAGGGAACAAAGTAGCATTATGATTTACATACAATCATATCAACTAACAAAATTAGAGCATTCTTCTCACTTTCAAAAGTGAAAACATAAAATATGAAAGGGAAATGACCCGTTATTTGATGTCACTGCGTGTACCGTGTGATCCGCTAATTATCCAGTTTGTCATAAAAATCACACTTAGATATGCCCCTCGAAAATAATACTCATATCGTCATTTTTTCTTGAAGCGATATTTCAATGCATTAACATTAACCAAATTGCAGACTAATTATGAATAATGTTGATGTATAATTGCTTGCCGTACTATTTATTTGTTTAATCCTTTACTTTAGCTTGATTTTATGCAAAACATGCAACGCACTACTGTGCGATTCGCACACTATCTGGTACCACATGAAAGATACCAAGAAGCACTTTGAACGACACTTTTAACAAACTTCCAGAAAGTGCATCGGACATAACACAATCACCGGGGCACCTTTTTCTCAAACGGCCTCGCAATTTCTCAACATCCAATGACAGTTCATTTATAAGAATGTTGTGAGATAATCGATGCGCTTGTCTCCAAGGATGGAGAACACAGAAGAGCACATTCTTTCGAAAAGTTATATCTCTGCTGTCAGGAAACTTTATCACTAACTTCTGTCAGCAAGACATCGATTAATTACTGCGGCAAAATGTTCAGTGGGAGTATCAATGCCACCTGACAGTCCAGAGTTCGTCATTATCGCTAACTCTCTATTATTGAACGATTGCTAAAATTCGTCATATTTCCCATGAGCCGGCTTCTGTTGTAATGTCGATGTTTATAGCCAGTGTTTTCTCATTCAGTCTAACATTTTTTTATTTAAGCACTGTAAAAAATAATGTTGTTTATACAGTATGATACAGCTAATTTTATAGTAATGAACTGCAAAAAAGACTAATTTTACAGTAATAAACTGTAAACCTGCTAGTTCCGACAGATTTGCTTAAATTAAATACCAACCAAAAAAGACCGCGCAGGTACTAAACAGCTTATGAAATAAAAGCACCATATTTCATTGTTAACCACATTTTTTTATTAAATTTATAAACAGATGAAATAGCAAACTTGAACTGAGTTTGACAGATTAATAGATATCCCTACCCAAGTAATGAAAAAGTCTTACTTAAAAAAATGCTGCGTCTTTTTTTTTGACGGTTTTAGCAACAAATTTATTACATGTTTAAATTAACGTTTTTTAAACATAAGTTATAAATAGAATAAAAATAATGATAATAATAATAAAACTAAAGAGTAATTTCCTTTACTACTCCAACCCATGGATAACTCCAGAGTCCAGACGATTGGAAAACTAGAATTCTAAATCAATCAATCTAGTTCAAAAAATTAATCCTTCAAAGGGCATTAATATTTTATTCAAATTCCACGGCAAATAGCACTCGATTTAGAAATATAATCAGTGCTCATATCAGATATAAAATTGTCTGCATCTCTCCCTTTTGTGTGTAGAAAGCTAAATGAGACCGGCAAATCTATCAATGCGGCACTATTGTGAATGTTAAGTCAGCAGAAAATTTCATTTTGGTTTTTATCCACCCCTTTCCTATTCTGTTTCATAGAAAATATATGTATTCGTAATAACTGCAGTTTATTAAACCCTTTGATACAAAATTCTAGTGTTATTGGTATTATAGATCAAATAGATTTTTCCCATAAAGTCTACTAATAGCATTTTTGTACTATTAAAACTAACTTTATGATGAATAATTAAAAAAATAAATTTTCCATCAGCAAATATGTCAGTTAGTAAAAGATTTATGCAGGATTCAAATTTTGCCATTAAGGTTAAATTGCCATTTTATTTAGTTATTTTTTAATTGTTTAAAATTGAGAGAATAATTGTTCAAATAAAAATATAAGCGATGTGAATGAATTATTCCTACTACAAAAGATTTTTCGAACAACAAAAGGGCATCGAACTATTTCCTCAATAGTGATTAGGTTATACTGACAATTGTATGTTTTATTTTTCATCTCACTAGCACATTTTCAAAGATTAAAAAACTTGTTGTCAAATTATTATTTGTACTTTTTTGTTCAAGGTTTATTTTGTCTTTCAGCTCTACATCTGCGCTACAAGTATAGCAATCGTTGTCTCGTTTAATCTGATCTATAAGTTTAAATGCATGAACCAAACACAGCTTATTTTCCTTTAAATACAGCATTTCAATAATAAGTAGTTTATTCACATTTGATATTGTTATTTTCAAATCAAAGCTAGTCACTGAATTTTCAGCTCTTTGTGCTTACGAAACTATAGTATTTTTCAAAAGGAGCTAGTTTCGAGCAGTTGCAGTTCATATGTTTTTTCCAGAAACTATTCAATAAGGTTTGAACAAACATTAAGTTAAAAATGCAAGACAACGTGTCCAAAAGTACAAATAAGATGCTTAAAAAGAGTTAGAAAACTATAGCAAATAGCTATTTCGGGGCTATTATAAATGAAGCCCCATCATCAGTGCAAAAAGAGGATGGTTCACTGACCACAGTCAAGTGAACCCCTTTACACGTTGTCTTGCATTTTTAACTTCATTAATTTTACAAAGTTTTTGACTGCTTTTCTTACAAACATTAATTAGGAGCTCGAAATATTGGCGCTACGGAATCAGAGTTAGATTTTAGATTAAAGGAGTCAGAGTCAGATGTATTTTTCTTCGTCTTAAGGCTCTGCAATACATTACTACATAAATGTTACTTCATGAAATCGTCACTGAATAATTGCTTAGTATCTGAAAATATTTATTATCAGTGAAGCACACACTAATGTGCAGCTAATTACAAATTTATCCCTATCTGACAAATTTCGAAATCACACGATATAAACCAAATAAGTATTTTTACGCTAAAAGATGATTTTAAGTTTTAATTTTACACAAAGTTGCGTATCTTCAAAGAAAGTTTAAAAAAAAGTGTACTTTTCATGCTACGGTAAATTTCGTGGAAAGTGAGCAGCAGCGAAATATATTTCTTATATATAAGACACACTACTGGCATTCAAGCATTAAAAAAGTAGTCAAATTCCATAGCGTGAATCATTTGTTAACGGTTTTCTGGTAATTACGAAGGTAGCTTAACACATAATTGCTTTTTCTTCTTTTTTTTCTCTAGTTTCCCTTCTACAGTAGCTCATTTATTTACCGTCTGTTAAATAAATCGAAGATTTTGTTGCTGTAAAGATTTAAATACTTTCGAACTTTCCACATTGAAGCTAAATACCTCTAATTAACAAAAATGTTTGAAAGAATTTCAACGGTACGTCATGTCTTACAAGTTAATTGTTTTATTACTAGTATATAACATTTAAAAGATGCTTTGGAACATGATACTAATGAAGGTAATTTTAAACAAAGCTTTTTAAATGTGCGTAAAATATTCAAAGTTTGGAAAATTGATTTAATTACTGTTCAGAATATCTTAAGAAATCCGTATAAGACAAGTTAGCGCTTAAATTTTCATGAAAATATATTCTAACTAAACCCATTGTTTGATGAAAGAAGTATTTTCTTTTTTAAGACTTACGAGCGAAAATATAATTTATTATAGGTACGTTTACTTTAAAAATCATGCTAATTTTCTTCGTAAAGAACATTATTAAAAAATATGTTTCCATTTTAACTAGAACTGCTGTTAATTTTTATCTTCGTAATTATCAACAAATTCAGGTTATATCGAATTAAATAGAACATAACCAAAATGATGCTAACTTCACATCGGTAAAATATATCTAGTAGTATAGTTAATAATTTGTCAAAACCCTTGTTAATATTTTTAATGTGTTGCATTATGCTGTTTTCATTCCTAATTATTTAAACTACAGTAATATAATGCGTTCTAATATAAATTTTTGCATCTAAGAAGTGACCCACTTCATCTGCATTAAAATGCGATTTACACATAATAAAAGTACCAACTATAAAATGGATATTATGATGGTTTTTAAGTGAACACATATTTTCATTCGCCTATTCAATAACGTTGAAGCATGTATGTAGATTGAAACATTTGGAAAATAATCACCAAAGAAAACATTGGAGGGTGGAGAAGGGGGTGAGAAAAATGGTATCCGAAACACATAAAAGAGAGAAAACAACGAGTAACGAGACTGAATGCACTAAATGTCCGGATATGACTAGTAATAGAATTCAATACCTTTCTCGTAACAAAATTTAGATAAATAAATTTATCGATAAATGCATGTAGTAGTTTATTTTCTTTTAAATTTAAATTGGTGTCTTGGTACAAAAAACTTAAGTTTTTTTTCTTCTTCTTTTTATTTTCCTTCCAAAGTTAAGCTTTTAATTAAAAGCCGAATAAGAAGATTCACATAAAATAATATAAACAGAGGTTCCTAAAGTCCAGAACTCCACGGAACCCCTCCTGAAAATTACTAACTGTGACGATCCCCTCCCCCCCCCAGTGAAAAAAACTGATTTAATGCATTTAAATATTTTCTTTTAATTTGCGTTTTCTTTTTTTTAATTTATTTATTCCTTTTTCTGTATCTCTTTTAGAGCTCCTGTCTAGTTTTCATTTTTTTAACATTTTCATTTTGAGCTATGGAAATAAAAATATGTTGGAAACTCAACTAGGCGTCAAATATGTGTTGAAACCTACTTTTCTAGGGGGTTTACTGCTCCACAGTTATACGTAAAGTTTTTTCCCCCTGTAAATACCCTTTTGTTTTGGATTAAAATATTGTTGCTCGTTCTTCAATATGAACCAGTTTTTACGTTGTAGCAGGATAGCACCGCAGACCCCCTGGCATGACCTCGCGGACCCCCGGAAATCCTCGGACCATACTTTTGGAAACTCTGATAATAGAAAAGAAATCTTTAAAGGTTAGGTTTTTTTTAACCATCTAAGGGTATTTATTATATTTAGGATCAAAAGAAAATAAAAAAAATCGCTTACTTTGCAAAAGGTTGCAAGCTTTTGAAAGTATATAGGTAAGGGTCATAAGGAAAAAAGTTACCTAACTATAATGAGCTTTTCAGACATTAGTTCCAAATACGATAGCTAAAGATAAATTTCTCAACAACTAATATAAATTGTGCAACACCTTACATTACGATTTTATAGTAAAGAAAGTATTATATTACTGGGTACGGGATTTTTGTTCTTTTACGCAATTTTATAAAATAGGATTAGGAACTTTTTTCTTCAAATAATTGGAACCACTTTTATAAAAATCGCCACGCATACTATCTTCTACGATCATCACTGACTTTTGTTCGTGATTTTTTTCGAGATTACACCCTCCAGATGGGGAAGAGTTAGATTAAGTTTCTTATTCCCATGAATGCTCTTAACACTATCGAAAACCATCTGAGTTACAAACTGATAGGTTGGGTTTCCTTGGAGCATTTTTCAGTCCCCAGTCATCTTAGGAGTCAGAAAAAGAGTTTCTAATTCTTTGTTTTACTATTTAAACCTTTAGTTGGAAACAAATTGTACGGTCAAAATAGTCCATTTTTGGCGAATATTGTGTTCCTTTTCAATCTAAGCAACAGGAATAAGTATGTCCCCTGCCCCATAAAAAAATCATGCCCCCCCCCCCCCAGAAGGGTCACTTTTAGTGTTAAATGTAAACATCTGCGTCGTTGTATAATAAAAGTTTCTGTTAAAAATTCAGCATATTGTATAAAGTGAGCTTAAGTTTGTATTTATAAAACCAATGACTCATGACAGAAAGGTAAACACAGTCTATTTCTCAAAACCATTCAAATTTCATAACATTTCAAATAAACAATCAAAATTCGCGGAATTATTTGCTACGAAAGAGCATGTGAAAGCAATGTAAACTCGACTTCTGTTAATAAATGTTATATAAATTAAAATCAATTCTATGAATATTTGATATCGTGTTTGCATTGATATCGAAATTCCTGGAACTAAACAAAAGATTTGCTCTCTGAAATGAGCAAACTGGTCGGAAATTGATTAATACAGAATTTAATCCTGAAATTGTAGTTACTTCTTTCGCGATCTAAGTATGCAAGTATCGAAATGTGATAAAATGATAGCAATATGTCGGTAATTTTTATAACTCTTCAAAATTTTAACTTTTATAGATGTGTCTGTTAGAGTAAATATTGCATAAGTGTGTAAATCAAAACTTATTGATAATATTTTAATGTAGATAATTATTTCTTTACGTTTTCTCCACACTGCAAAACATGAATTGTTGTTTTACAGTATAATACTGGCAGCCGAGGTTCCAACTTAAATCTATAAACTTCACAGTAATAAACTAAAACTACGAAAGTTAGTTTCTTACTGTAAAGTTGGCAATTTTACAGTTCTTTGCCGCAAAATTTATCTGTATTATACTGTAAAAAAACAATATAATACTGGCAGCAGAGTTTTCAGTTAAAAACTGTAAACCGCTCTATGATAAGCTATAAAATTAGAAACTTTTATAGTTTATTACTATAAAACTAACTGAATTATGCTGTCAAAGCAACATTAATTTTTTCTCAGTGCAAAGGGCTAATGTGTTTATTTATTTTTATGACGCCCTTGTGTAATTGTACAGGAAACAATATATTTCCTCCCAAATTTACCTTTTAACTCACTTCTGAGAGAGACTTTCTCCTCTCACTTAAGAGAAGTGAACATGGAATGTAGTTGATATTGATACTTATGGGTTTTGGTGATACATCCATTCATCCCTCCATTTAGTTTAGTTTTGCCTTTATCCCTTTTTAAGTAACGTTGTCGTGCCAAAGTGCCGATATCAGGATAAGTTGAGAGCACAAATTTTAAATCTAGCAGAGCATAAAACTGAAATTGTTATTGAAATTTTCCCAAAAAAACAACTTAATGTTTCACATTGCTAAAAGAGGTACAACACAGTCAAATTTTCAAAAGACATAAATGGTTTTTGAAATGTACAGAAGTTGTTGAAGATGATGATCATACCGGTGAATCCGCGAAACAAGAACTGATGACAACATTAAAAAAATAATAATAATAACTAAGTCGTGAGCAAAGATAGATTGTTGAGTGCTCGGATGTAGCCAGACATTAAAACCACTGACAAAGAGATAATAAAAAAACATTTGACACAATATTTGCATAGGACAAAAGTGAGTGCCAAATGTTACCAAACAAACTAACATCCTAAACAATGCGCATTCAGTTTTAAGGATAACAAATTGTTTTCAGACATATTTCGTCGCATGTAAGAGAAATTCAAAAAGACGTTACGAACAACAAAGTAAAAAAGGGGAAATATCGCTCGAAAAAATATATTAAAAAAAAGAAAGAAAAGGAAAAAATAAGCATTTTATAACTTACAAAAAACTTCGTTAACCCTTCCGGAAAAAAAATCGTTACATCGTAAAAAGTGTTATAATTCTGTGAAGGTTTTTTCTCTCCTCGAAGGATGCAGGGTTCCTGAGCCTATAAACTACCTTTAGAGTCGCAGTAGTCTTAAAAAACCACACGTATTTTTATTTTAGTGACGTATATATCACTGATTGTTCAACTAATGCTTTATCTTAGTGTTGAGTTTAAAGAGGGTTCAATCCATTTGCTACACTTAACTGCATTTTTATTTGGATTTCTTGAAGTAAAAAAGCAGTTAAGTGTATTTTAGAGCAAATGTATGCAGTGAGAAGTTTTTATACCCAGGCTTATAAATCTTACGTATACTTTGCAGCTGAATATAAAACTCGAGTGGAAAAAAAAAGAAAAGAATTGTATTATAATTTTATCTATATATATATAAAATCAAAGTTTGATGACGTCATGAGTCACGGGTCAAACGCTCTCCTGGAAAATTAACGCAACGTACGATTATGAAAATTGGTACAAAATTAGTCCGCATACTGATGATGTGCATCTCGTGCTTGAATTTTTTTTAAATTCGCTCTAGATTTTTTTAAAATTTAACTAAAACTGTATAATTCATAGCGTATTCCTCCATTTTTTGGTACTATATGCAACATTACGTATGAATGGCAATAGTCTTAAGAGTCAAATTTTAAGAACAAGATATATTCTCGCGATATTATTATTCAATTGCATTATTAGTTGGGTATCATGACTGCTGAAGTTGAGTTTTGTTTCAATAAATGTAGTGTTTGAAATGTTATTACTGAGTATTCCTTGTGGTATTTTTACGAAAACATAACATGGCGCAGTCGCAAGTTTGAACCTCTTCCAAGAACCGAAAAAATCATGGAATATCATCGACCACTGATGGGCTTCAGTTTAGGGAGAAATGTGGCCAATGCCGACCCCCTCGTCTAGTCGGGGCCGTCGCGATTGTCTAGTGGTCAGCGACGTCCGACAGTGATGCAGAGGCCCCGGGTTCGATGGAGAGCAGAGGCAAATAGGTAGGCCAGCTTCTGTTTCTGATCATGGAAAGAGAATGACAATAAGGCCAGATTACTCAGAAAAACAGACATGGACAGAAATTAAACAGGAATTAAACTTATGGTGCAGTAGTCGAACTGTCCGACGTGTTTTACAACACGAAAAAAAAGTTTCGTTAAGGAAAACTGAAGTCACAACAACCTCTTACAAAAGTTCAAAAGAGATTGGAAGTGCATTTCGCCAAAAAATACAGCTTTATGGGTAGGAAATGGGATGTTGTTGTCTTTTCTGACGAGAAAAGGTGTACATTGGATGGATCAGACGTTTTTCACTATTTCTAGCATGCTACCCGTGAATAAAAAGAAATTTTCTCAAAGCGTACATTTGGAGTTGATTCATTGACGGTGTAGGGAGGTTTTGCATAAGACAGTAGGGGAGAGTGGTAATGAATGGGCCACTTTTTGGTTTTGAATTTTTGTAATTTTTTCTAAAACTTTGTTTGAACTCTAAATTGGTGTTTTAGTTACTTTACTTATTTGGCTATCTAAAAAAGTCATAAAAGTTGGATTAGCACCGGTCTATAATGAATTATGATAGAAAATAAAAATTTTGAAATTTGGCCCATTCAACCCCACCTATGGGGTTGAATGGGCCATCGAAGGTAATGAATGGGCCACTAAATGAATTCAATGAAAACATGTGGATTTAATCTTTTATTTGCTGAATATGACAAAATAAATGTGGCACTTGACATGATGATACAAAATCATACTGATTTAAAATTATAAAAACATCAGAACTGATGCATACCAATTGTAGCAGAAAAATGACTAAATAATGAGATTGTAAGAAATAAATAACATCAAATATATGTAAAAAAAATAACAGATAATACACACTATGATTTAACAAAATTCATATACTTCAAAAATTATATTAAAAATCACTTTCAAAAACTTCATCTTCATTTTCAAACTTGTCAAAATTCAAAATTTTTTTTAAAAACTTACTAGACACTGGGAATAAGAAATATCTAACTTAAATTACCAAGAAAGAAAATGAAATTGTAATGCGAGGAATATAATATGAAGGAGAGAGGGGGGCTTTTTCAAGCCACGCACTGCGACCAGAGGTCTATTGTACTATAGGAATATAATATAGATCTGCAAATTATATTTAGAAGTTACTACAAACCTATTTTGACGACAGTAATCTTAATCTATCTATGATAGTTGTGTTTCATATTAATGCGAAAATCCAAAAAAAAAAGGAAGAAAAACAATATTTAGGTGGCCCATTCATTACCATGACATAGTGGCCCATTCAGCCCCACCTATGCTTTTGGAATACATTTAGGTTTTTTGAGTACATTGAATTTGGATGACATCAAAATACATCTTAAGATTAGTTTATAGATGTGTAAAGACTAGCTTATACATGTGTATGCAGTGAAATACTTAGTACATTTTAGCTAGGAAATGTTTTACTAAAAAGGGAAAAACTTACTTTTCAGTCAGATTCTTGACCATGCCACTCTAGTTTGAAAATGGTTCAGCGCAAATGAATGAAAATTGGATGAGTTTAGTAGAACAAATAGCTACATCTATTAGTGGCATCAAAAAAAATTCATGCAAATACTTTTTCATATTTTGTTAGTGGCCCATTCATGACCATGGCCCATTCATTACCACTCTCCCCTACTGCTTCCATAGTTTTTGTGGAAGACTACATTGATATTAATCAAGACTATATTGATATAGTGGGAGACAATCTTGTACCGAATGAACCGCTAATTACGAGCGGAGACTAATTTTTTCAGCAGGATAATGCTTCGCTGCATGTTTCTCAACCTTCAAAATCTTGGTTTGAGGCTAATTTTGTAAAACTACTTGACTGGCTAGCCAAAAACCACGATATAAATCCTGCGGAAAATCTGTGTTGTATTCTAACCCATGAAATTTACAAAAATAGCATCCAATATCAAAATAAGCAGAAACTTATGACTTCTATCGAAAAACTTGGAAGAAAAAGTTCCAAAAATACTCCATGACAGCAAGGTTGATAAGAGTGGTTGAAAATAAGGCGAAATGTATTAATTATTAGCAGGTGTGAGGCCAAAACATTAAGAGTCCTGATAATTTCGTCCAAGTTTAAAAAGGAAATTTTTTATTAATCATGAAAAAAAATCATTCATATTTTTTATTCTCAAATGTTCTATACCCTACAATGTTTTCAGCCAAAAAAGCATTTTATGTATAAATTTCATTCCATTTAGTTCAGAATCTATTTTTTTCTGCACAATTTTCAGTTGTCCTTATAATTTTGACCACCAGTGTATATACACTGAAGTGACAAAAGTCATGGGATACCTCTTAATATCGTGTCGGCCCTCCTTTTGCCCGGCGAAGTGCAACAACTCGACGTGGCATGGACTCAACAAGTCGTTGGAAGTCTTCTGCAGGAATATTGAGCCATGCTGTCTCGATAGACGTCCATAATTGTGAAAGCGTTGATGGGGCAGGATTTTGGGCACGAACAGACCTCTCGATGGTGTCCCATAAATGCTCAATGGGATTCATGTCGGGCGATCTAGGTGGCCAAATCATTCGTTGGAATTGTCCAGAATTTTCTTCAAACCAATTGCGAACAGTTGTGGCCCTGTGACATGGCGCATTGTCATCCATAAAAGTCCCATCGTTGTTTGGGTACATGAAGTCCATGAATGGCTGCAAGTGATCTCCAAGTAGCTGCACATAAGCATTTCCAGTCAATGTTCGGTCCAGTCGCACTAGAGGACCAAGTCCATGCCATGAAAAAACAGCCCACACCATTACGGAGCCACCACCAGCTTGAACAGTGCCTTGCTGACAGTTTGGGTCCATGGCTTCGTGGGGTCTGCGCCACACTCGAACCCTACCATCGGCTCTTACCAGCTGAAATCGTGACTCATCGGACCAGGCCACGGTTTTCCATTCATCTAGGGACCAACCGATATGCTCACGTGCCCACGAGAGTCGCTGCAAGCGATGTCGTTCTGTCAGTAAAGGCACTCGAGTCGGTCTTCTGCTGGAATAGCCCAAGAAATCCAAATTTCTCCGCACAGTTCTAGCAGACACGTCCATTGTACGTCCCACATTGATTTCTACGGTGATTTGACGCAGTGTTGCTTGTCTGTTAGAATTTACGACTCTTTGCAGACGTCGCCGGTCTCGATCTTTAAGTGCAGGCGGTCGACCACTGCGCTGTCCATGGTGGGATGTTATGCCTGAAATTTCATACTCTCGGCACACTCTTGACACAGTGGATCTGGGAATGTTGAATTCTCTAACTATTTCCGAAATGGCATGACCCATGCGTCTAGCTCCAACTAACATTCCGCGTTCAAAGTCTGTTAATTCACGTCGTGCGGTAATCATCACGTTAAAACCTCTTCACATGAATAACTTGAACAGAAATGAAAGCTCTGTAAAAGCACTGCGCATTTATACCTGTTCTATGCGATGCTACTGCCATCTGAAAATTTGCATATTGCTATCCCATGACTTTTGTCACTTCAGTGTATATACTTGTGCTTAAACTTATCAACTGTCAAAAACTTTCTTGCATTTTTTGTTACTAATATACGTGAAAGTTCTTTTCATTAAAATGTATTTTTCTTATAAATAATAAAGCGCAGAGGCAAAAATGCTAATGTACTTCGCAATTCAGATTAAATGAGAAAGTAACAAATAACGCTTTAAGCTTTCTTTCAATATTGATTCTTCAATATTTGAAACAGTTCTCGTCGCCAAGAAAATTTTAATCAACGTTCTGATAAAGTGAGTAAATACTTTAATTTAAAAATATATCTCACTTTTTATCAAGTTTGTTCAAAATTATTTCCTTAATATCCTTCTCAACAGCTTTTTTTTATTCGCTTAGAGATTGGATTCTTGGAACTTGTGATGAAAATTTTCATGCTACGCAATCACATTAATTTAATCTGAATACACAGTTCGTTTTACTATTATTTTATCTTACTAATCTTCCCGTCAAAATCGCTCTGAAACAGGAAGTAATTATGCACGCGACGCATCAGAACTAGTTTCATCTGATAGTTAGAAATGTAAAATACAATGATTTAATACGTTTTAGTTCGATCGTTATAAAAGCAAGCAAACTCAGTGTGTTCAATGTTTATTAAAAAATATAGATGTTTACAAAATTATTTTGAAATTTGACATCTCGAATTAAAATTAGATTTTTACAATTACGAATTGTGATAAATGTGTGGCTCACGTTCAAAATCACAAAACCCAACTTTGACCTGAGCCTTGAAGTCTATTTCGGCTCAGTGGATACAGTATTGGGTTGTCATAACAAAGTTCCATGGTTTTAGCCTCGCTACTTACACACAGCTGTACGACACATATTGGTTTCCTATCAGCTTAACAGATGGCGCCAGTACCGAGCTGCATTGGCTGTTGAGCTAATCCTGGGAGGTGAAGCCACGGAACGCGAGACTTAGGCGGACTGCCATTTTGAAAGTGGTTTGAGGTTTAAAAAGAAAACATAAAACTATTTGTCATTGCTAAATAATGATATTAATAACTTAATTTTAACATCTTGAATTTAAACTATGTTTTTTGCAAATAATTAAAGATATTTGCAGAAAATTCAAAAAACATAGCAATACAATATTTTCAGTGAATACTCTACTTGAAAGAAAATGCAGTTCTGTTGAACTTTTATGATTTGTCACTGATGCATGCATGGCCGTTAGTATAAATTTCATTTTTTTCACATAAATGAAAGAAAGCAAAAGGATGAATCTATCTCTCAAGAGACTTTTACTTCTTTTATATTTGTTTGCATTCTTTTGCATTATAAAAAAAATCAGAATTCTTTGAAAAAAAAAAAAAAATGGTGAACTGTCGTAGGTCATCGGGAAAAATTTAGGTTAGGACAATATTTGAAGCTTGAATGTTCGAAAATTCTACGAAACTATCTGACAAATAAATGTCTTTTCTGTCAAAAATGTTTGCATTGATCAGAGCAGATTTAAATATTAAAAAAAAAAGAAAAGAAAATGCTGAATGCCTAAAAGTGCAGCCATCACTCTTATGTTATATTTGTATATTTGTTTTTGTTTTTTTCACACTTTGTTGTTGATCTATGCTTTTAAAGGTATAAAATAACATAGATATAGAACGAAGTTTGTATGTAAAAAATAAGGATGGCACGACTAACAAAATTTCATCACTAAACGCCGTGAATACTTTAATTAAATAATTATTGAAAGAAAAAGTTTGAAATTAACCATGTTTTTAAAACTTACTAAAGTAAAATATAATTTATCTAAGCCACATGCTTAATTTCATACGGATTGTCTATAAAATTTGTGATCCTAATTTTTAAAGCTATTAAAATACTTCTGTAATTTAAAAGGAAACGTAGGGTTCCCTTAATTGATAACTAATGCATTTAAAATGTAATTAACAAGTTAAAAGCACTGCAACTAATGTCAAGTAATTTGCGAATTCTCATTCAGAGCTGCACTCTACATAACTTTGAGTTATGTAGTACTTGTCAATTCTTCATTGAATGCTACATATAGTCTGTTGACGTGTCTGTAGTAAATAATAAACTGATGTTTGTGAAAATTGCAACACCATGAACGACAAGTGTGAATGGGCTGAAATTTTCAGCAATGCTAAGTAGGGTATGATATGCAAATGATTAGAATTTTAGACTCGTAGCGCATGCGTATGCTAAACAGCGCCCTCTGAACGCCGAATTTATCCAAATAAATAGACAGCAGCAGCAAGGCGTGTATGGTTATAGGTGGTTATCTGCTTGTGATAAACGTTACCTCACACGTTGCTTATGCCTCTTCGACGAAAAAGAGCGAGGTTTAAACAGCTTACAGAGTTTGAACGGGGAAGGATCATCGGCCCTTCGTTCGGCTGGATTGTCTTCTCGTGAAGTAGCAGCTTGTGTGCAGCGTAACAGCACAGCATCACAGTGATGCGTGTTTGGAAGCAGTGTCCGGACGTGTGTCGGACGGCTCGGAAATCCGGGAGTGGACCCCGAAATGTGACGTCAACGCGCAATGATTGACACCTGATCCGCATAATGCTGATGGACCGTACAGCTTCTTCTGGACAACCGGCAGCACAGTGGTCAACAGCTATAGGTGTTTAATTGTGTGCTTCATCAATTCGTAGACGTCTGCTGCAGCGTAGACTGCGCGCAAGGACTTCTTTATAAATGATTCCTCTCAAGCTAAACCATTGCCGCCTGCGACTACAATGGGTCAATCAGCATATGGGCTGGCGGGCTCATTGGCAGTATGTTGTGCTTTCTGACGAATACCCCTTTAATTTGTGTTGCCATGATACCTGCATTCGCGTCCGACGCTATGCCGGTAAACGCCACCTTCCAGAGTGCATTATTGAACGTCACAGTGGACGAACAGGACTGGAGTCATGGTCTGGGGTGCCATATCATATCACGGGCAATCTCAATTGCTTCGAATTGTGGGTAACCTGAACAGCAACCAGAACATCAGTAAAGCTCTACAGCCCCAATCTGTCCCACTGCTTCAAGGCTTGCCTGGCGCTGTATTTCAGCAAGATAATGCCCGCCCTCATGTCACTAGGACTGTTAAATCTTTCCTTGCATCGCATCAGGTACAGCTTCTTCCCTGGCCAGCGTATTCCCCGGATATGTCGCCGATTTAACATGTCTGGGATTTCGTTGTTCTTGTTCCGCGTCTCTTTCGTGATCATCGTCCTGCTGCTTTTACCTACGAATTTCGGGTAAGCATACAAACAGTATAGAATGCTCTTGATCAGGCATTTGAAATTTTTTTGCCTCCATGCCACGTCGCGCGTAGCAGCACTTATTGCAGCGCTTGGTGGCTACACAGAATACTAATTTCAATATTTTTTTATTGTTTTTTGGCTTTTTAAGTTTAATCATTGATTTGTACCAATCCCTCAGCTGTGCATTAAGAGCCGTTTTTTTTTTAAGAATCAGGCAGTCAAAAAACTTGACATTTTTTATTTTGCTGACAATTTCAGAATATAGTCTTTATTTAAAATTATTAAACACGTGTTTTTTTTATTTTTTCAAAAAAAAAAAAAAAAATTCTTTCCGTTTTGAGAGGTCAAAGTTGGACTTTGCTCTCTTTTTCAATAAAAATATGCCAAGTTAGATGAGCCAAAACTTTTTGCTTTAGGAGTGAACCGTGGAACTGACAATTATTTTGTGTTCTACTATATCTCCACTAACTGTAAGTGCATAAATATTTGTGGTCGACTCTTGGCGCAAAGGTTAGAGGTCACTCAAAGTTGTACGAAAAATAGTTTTTTTAATGCAACTTTGACCGACCAAATCTTCTTGTGGAAAGTACATCTTGTCGTTCTAGTTGCTGTAAAACTGGAAAGTAATGTATCTTAAGTCTGATATAAAGTAATTTCTCTTGTCATATCAAGTTTAAATTGTAAAAGAATATTTTGAAATAGATAATAGACCTAATCTAAAAAAACTTACTTGTTCAGCTGCGCCTTCTTGCTCGATGTCATGAATGTCATCAAAAATTTCCAGACCTGCACCGAGGAGCTTTAATGTACCAAAATTTTTATCAAGTGACATTCTGCCAAAGAGGCTTCTGATTTGTGAAAAAGTTGTGTTTTTGATGACATTCACAACATCGACCAACAGGGCACAGCTGAACAGAAGTTTTTTTTTTTTGGATTACGTTTATTGTCCATTTCAAAATATTCTTTTAGCATTATAAACGTGATATGACAGAATATATTGCTTTATATCAGACTTAAGATACATTGCTTTCCTGTTTTACAGCAACTAGAACGACAAGAAGTACAAAAATTGCTTACCATGTTGGAACAGAACGGAATAAAGAGCTGAAACAAAAAAAAAACGTCGCCTGGACAAATAAAAAAATATGGTTTTTGACGTATACTGAGTATTTTCGAGAATTCATTTTCAATTTGGTTTCAAATGTATAAGGGTCATTCCATGTCAAGTGATCCAACGTTTTTTACCTTACATTTTTGTATTTCTTTCAAATTTGGCTCATCAATTGTACCCCTTGAGGTAATCAAAAGTCTCAATTTTTAGATTTTTATCTCTATTATTTCTTCATTTATGAGACTTTGAACTTTGGAGAAATCCTCGTTTTTCCATGGATAAGGGAACGTAAAAGGAACCATAACTCGGCACCAAATATAGATAGAACGATTTGGTAAATGGCATTTTAAAGTACGTTAGTTGCCGCTTAATCTGATATGCAGCATGACTAATTTGATAAAAATTTTCTTTTTCAAAAAATGAAATTTAAATTTCAAATTTAAATTTCTCGAAAAACATAAAATGAATTTTTTTCAAAAAATTTTCAAAAATTCTTGTGTATTTTATCTATGTTTGTACAAATTTTTAGATTGGGATCTAAATGGGATCTCATTTTTTTTTTTTTTTTGAATAAAACTGTATAGGAAAAAAATGATATTTTTTAGATTCTATTTATTTAAATACTAAGTTATCTTGCTTGTGATGGTCTAAAAAGTAGTAAACAAGCATGAATATGTTTAAAGTGAGCTGGCATGAGCTTATAGATTTGTCAGGTTCACCCCCTCAGCCCTTCCTCCCCCGCACAACCACTTTTTTAATTCAAAACTTCAAAATGTTAAAAAACTCTTTGTTAAAAAATGAATAGTAAACTTATTTAAAGTTTGTAAATGGGTTTCCTTATAACTAGACGAAGTATCCCCTCCTCCACCTAAATATATCATTAACGCTGTACTATTATGACATCTAACCTAGTGATTGAATTGACTATTATTTTTACTCTAGGTAAGTGAGCTAGCATTAACTTGTAAATTGGTCAGCTCCCCCTCCCTTCTTTCCCGACCCAACCATTTTGACCCCAAACTGTTTCAAATGCTTAAAAAAACCTTTTTGATACAAAATGAACTTATTTAAAGTTGGTAAATAGATTTTCTTATAACAAAGCAAAGTAAAACTCTTCCCCCACACAAATATACCATTAAAGCTACACTAATATGACGTCTCACCTATGGATTGATTTGAGGATCATTTTCCCCCTAGGTATATATTGTTTTTCAGACGAAGTGTTTCTTTTTTCAATCCGACCTTCACAAAGTGTACTTCCATTCAATATCTGAATTTAAACTTATAATTCATGTCATCCCCTCCCCCAGCAACAATCTTCAATTTCGGAGGAAGAAATGAAACGGTTCGCCCCAAGATCATAGCAAACAGCAAAATAGCACTGTTTCCCCTTGTTCTCATAATGTTTTCCCATTATTTTCACACAAAACTGAAACGAAATCAAAGTATCAGGTTATGTGTCAGTCCCCATCACTGCCTTTCCTTTCTCTTATTGGACAAAGCTCATGAGCTAATAGGAAAGAGTAACAAACAGAACAAACTGAAATACTACCAGACATCAGTAGAGACTAAGGCTTTGAAATGGGGTTAGGCGGGATGATAAAAAAATAGAAGTTTGGAAGGCAGGAAAAGGGGAGGAGCAATCTGTACAGAAGTTAAACAACATGAGAGGTTATGATCAAAAAAGCAGTGTTTGTTTAATATAGATATATCTTGCTGCAATACTTTCCTTTACAACAAAATTAAAAGGAACACAATCAATTAAAAAATTAAATAACAGCTGCACACTAGATAATGTGGGAAGATAGTTATGGGGACATGGACATATGATCTGATATTTTGATTTATTTTCAGTTTTGTGCGAAAAGAATAGAAAAAATAATGAGAACAAGGAGAAACAGTACTATTTTGCTGTTTGCTATGATTTTGGGGCGACCCATTTTTTTCCTCCCTTCAAAATTGAAGATTGGTGCTGGAGTAGGAGATGAAATGAATCATAAAGTTAAATTTCAGATATTGAATGGAAGTACATTTTGAAGTTAGGATCGAAAAGAAACACTTCGTCTGAAAAACAATATATATACCTAGGGTGAAAATAATCCTCAATTCAATCCCGAGGTTGAACGTCATATTAGTATAGTGTAAATGGTATATTTGGGTGGGGAGGAGGATACTTCGTCTAGTTATAAGGGAACCCATTTACCAACTTTAAATAAGTTTACTATTCATTTTGTATGAAAGAGTTTTTTTTAAAAACATATTGAACAGTTTTGAAAAAAAAAAAAAAAAAAACAGAGTGGTTGAGCAGGGGAGGGAGGGGGGATGAAACTGACAAATCTATAAGCTCATGCCAGCTCACTTTAAACATATTCATGTTTATTTACTACTTTTTAGACCATCACAAGCCAGACAACTTAGTATTTAAATAAATAGAATCTAAAAAATATCATTTTTTTACTATACAGTTTTATTCAAAAATTCAAAAAAATATGATCCCATTGAGATCCCAATCTAAAAATTTGTACAAACATAGGTAAAATACACAAAAATGTTTGAAAAATTTTTGAAAAAAATTCATTATATGCTTTTCGAGAAATTTGAATTTGAAATTTAACTTTCATGTTTTGAAAAAGAAAATTTTTATCAAATTAGTCATGTTGCATATCAGATTAAACGGCAACTAACGTACTTTAAAATGCCATTTACTAAATTGTTCTATCTATATTTGGTTCCGAGTTATGGTCCCTTTTATCTTCCCTTATCCATGGAAAAAACGAGGATTTTTCCAAAGTTCAAAGTCTCATAAATGAAAAAAAAATAGAGATAAAAATCTAAAAATTGAGACTTTTAATTACCTCAAGGGGTACAATTGATGAGCCAAATTGGAAAGAAATACAAAAATGTAAGGTAAAATTTTTCTCAGATTTTGGATCACTTGACGTAGAATAACCCATAACCATCTTTAGATGCCATTTCAGCTAGTTAGAAAGTTGGATATAATAGTACTACAAATAATAGCAATACCTATTTTAAAACAGGTAATTGGCCTTTTTTCTTAACGCCAAAAACCACTCATTTTTCAAAGTTTAGAGCCGAATTATGCAAAAACTGAAAGAGTAGCCATAGGTTTGTTAACGGAATGTGTTTCTGGGACAAGAAAGGCTTCTACTCCAACTAGTTTTGTATCTGGTCACTGATGGTGCAAGAAGATAATGACCCTCAAAGTCTCGTGATTTTGCGATTTCTGCCACTTCAGAGTCAAATATTTCGATGTGCAAAGTATTAACCACACATATCCTTATCTTTTTGTATACTACTCTTTGGTGGGTATTTACTGATATATACACTACCGTGGTGCACCGTTTCCACAAGAAGATTTGGTCGTTCAAAGTTGCATTAAAAAACTATTTTTCGTACAACTTTGAGTGACCTCTGACCTTTGCGCCAAGAGTCGTCCACAAATATTTATGTACTTACAGTTAGTGGGGATATAGTAGAACACAAAATAATTGTCAGTTCCACGGTTCACTCCTAAAGCAAATAGTTTTGGCTCATCTAAGTTGGCATGTTTTTATTGAAAAAAAGAGCATAGTCCAACTTTGACCTCTCAAAACGGAAAGAAAAAAAATTTTTTTTCTGAAAAAATAAAAAAACACGTGTTTAATAATTTTAAATAAAGACCATATTCTGAAATTTTCAGCAAAATTTAAAAATGTCAAGTTTGTTGACTGCCTGATTCTTAAAAAAAAAACTTCTCTTAAATTTCATTCAATTATGACGATTCCTTCATGGTGTTGCAATTTGCACAAACATGAGTTTAGGTTTCTGCTCTTTTGAAAAATATGACAATTTTTTCTTCCTTACAAATTTGAAATTTTCTTTCTTCTCAATCCGCAATCGTTTGCGTCATTTTCGCTAAAAACAGTGTTCTATTCTATGCTAAATGTTCAAAATGCTAAAAGCAGAGTCCCCTGCTGCACCCAAATACTGTTGCCGCATTCCCCTTTCAGGCTACTTATTAACACAGGTTATGGCGCCATCTATTTCAACGTGATGGAAACAAATAGAAAAATCTGAAGTTCTTTATACATGTTTCAATGTTTTACGCGTTTGAATTCACATTTGCAACTAATCACAAGTTCATAAAAAATTTAAATAGTGAAACCAACTTAAGCTGGATTTCGAAAGGGTTCAATGAATTCAAGAATACAAATAAATAAGCACACGAATTATTTCTGCAATTCAATGCAATGATTATTTAAGTTATGACCAAACTACAAAACAACGTAGTGTAAAAGATTTTAAAAATAATTTTAAAATATGTACGAGTGTCTAAAAGGCAAGGAAAAGCAATAGTTAAAACACAAGCGGGTCTCAATACGAAGAAATATGTTTTAATGATCTTTTAAAGAGGCGCTTTTTAAGCATAAATAATGCGTCCCAAAGAAAACATATCGTCAGTTTAGAAGTGAGAATGCCAAAAAATTTATCTTTATCTCAGAATATATGCTACCTATTTACATCTGATCAAAATCATTTTTTTTCAGTGCGATTATTATTTAATAGCGATTTTTCAAATACAAACAAAATTAATTCAAGTAATTGTATATTAAAACATTTATAACTCTGTTTATGAAAGTATGTTTTATTAAAAACTGATAAAAATTTTTTATTACTTTCTTATTAACTTTCCCAATTGAAATAACTTTATTTATAATATCATAAAACAGCATTAACAATAGTATACTTTGTTCATAATCTTTCTCTTTTTTTCGTCTTTTACATTTTACCTATTGCGGCAAAAGAAAAAAAAACCTTGCACTCTCAAAATAATTTAAGAGATGATTAAACTTATTTTTAATTCGGTCTGTTGGAGTTCTAGTTAAATTTTTGAAAGTATCAACAAAGTTTTAAAAATTAAATTTCTATGAGTCCCTCAAATCAACCGTTTCAAAACATTTTCATAAGACTATTGTAGATGGCAGCACGATTCAATAAAGATCTGAAAGGATATTTTTCTTTCGTCAGTCGACCCAGTCGACCTAAAAATATATAAATAAATAAATAAAAAAGAAAAAAAATAATAAAGTGATGAAGGAAGGCACGACAGTAAAAATATTCCAACAAAATATAAAAAACGCATATTTCGGGGTCTCATTGCCTTCTTAGCAGATTTCTTTAATTTAAGTGAAAGGTGCAATTCTTTGGAACCTCTTTGCTTGTATACTTATTTAACAATCAAGAATTTATTTAACTTTAAAAATAGTAACCACGTTTCCGAAAAATTTGGAAAGCCTGGATTCAAAGTAAACAAAAGAATAAATACAGCTGTAGCATATTTTAAACAATGCAGCTATTAAGCTTAATTAAAAGAATCAAAAATAGAAAGAGCATCAAAGCACATTTTGTCAAATTAAAAAAAAAAAAAAAAAGCACTTTCTAAATAAAATAATCACGAATTTTATTTCAATCCGTTGCCAGTAATTAAAATAAATTAATTATAAAATTTCTGTTAAACGAAATAATTTTTGTTAGAAAAAAATCATCTGCCAAAAAATAAATAAAAAAGAAAATAATAATAATAAATAAGATAAAAAATTAATAAATAAACAAAAAATCGTCTGCACAGTTCTTTCTTTTAAGAGTAAGAGTCAGTCATTTTTTCCGAGCATGAAAATCTGGCATGGTTGCGGATTCGGAGCAGAGTCACGGAGTCAGAACTGGAGTCCTCGAAACAATTAATTCAGAAAAATATGTTCCATATATTCGGACTGTTCACTCATAAGTTGTTAGTTCAAGACATATTGCTTGAACGGTTCAACGTAGAACGAAAAAGTGTTAAAATCGAAAATTTAAATACCAAAGTTTGTTCAAATTAGACTGTTCACTAAAAAGTTAGTAGCGCGGGACAGGTTGTTTGCACGGTTCAAAGTTGATCGAAAAATGGTTCAAATAAAACGGTCAAATGTGGGAATTGAGATGTCATCGGCGAGATCTTTTCAAAAAAAAAAAAAGGTTCAAATCGGACTGTTAATTTAAGAGTTATTGGGGGGGGGGGGGCAGACATACCGACAGACAGACACATATTTTTCCCCATCTCAAAACCCTACTTTCTAATTTTTAATTTTTCAATTCATTTTAATTTTTTAATTATAATTTTTCATTTTTCATTTTTTTCTTCATTTTTGACTTTTTTTTTCCTTAGACCTCGCTATGTTTTTAAGATGCATTAAGCACTGTATAAAGTACGGGAAATAAAACAAGCATTATAATTTTTCTAGTCTTTGTAAAGAAATTCAAGAAGTCTTCTCACTGTACTCAAGACAAACTGCACATTCGCTCAAGAATGTGCAATTTTGATTTTAAAGGGCATTGTAATAGCAGAACGCATTCGTCCGAGTAAGATAAGATAAATCCAATAAAATAGTTTTTTTTTTCCTAAATTAGATAAACTTGGAAACAACGACTTTTTAACTAAGGAAAATAAAAACACTTGTTTCCGTGAAGTTAAAGTGCAATTAAATTTTACCGTATTTTAAAATTGAATTAAGAAAAATAATTCCTCTTAAACTCAAAGAACATTACTTCTTCCATTATCTTTCCATTAAAAAATCAATTTCGGAACAAATCATTATTCTTCGTAAGAAATGAAGTTGTGACTGAGAGAAAATTCAATAAACTAGCGCACTCATTTCTGCAGAAAAAATAAAATATCTCTCAATTCTAGCGCTAACAAATCTATCAAGTTCTGTTCGCAATAAATAAAAAATACTAAACAAAGTCTTCTAAACAATTTTCCTCGAACCTTTGAAAGCATTATTTTTCTTTGGTAATATACTTTCCGATTTCCGAGATATGCTGGTATATTACGTTCTAAAAATGTTGCCAAAATGTTTTAGAACAAAATAAATGACGAGAGAAATGAAGTTGTGGTGCAGCAATCATCAATAATAAACCTAAACCGTATTAAACTTTTTTTTTTTTTTCAGTTTCTCAAGTATAAAGTATTTTGAGTCTTAAATTTATTTTATTCTTAACTTCCAGCTGAAAGTCAAGTACAAGTGATTTTTTTCAAACAGTTACAAGTGAAGTTTATAAAGTAAAACTAACTGGTGATATGCGCATATAGGAAAGTCGAAAGGATGCAAATTGTTATATTATATTTTAGTAAATCGTCTTATGCTTTACCGTATTTTTAAGACTCAAAGTTGCAATTAATAAAAGAAAAAGTCAAATATTCAGATTTACAGTAAAATAATTTCTTCACTTGAACATAAAAAGCAAGCTAAGGAGAAACAAACAATGAAACGGAGTTGTGTTTGTTCAACTAGATAAAACTGAATTGTGTTTGTCCAACTAGGAAACCACACATCAAAGTAACTAGCAAAAGAATGTTGTTGGATGCATGAACTGCGCTTGTGTCCTTGTTTTCATAATATGAGTTTTGAAAGTCGGCCAACATTTTAAGAAAACTTGGCAAATTTAACAAGTAATGAAAAACGTCTTTCACACTAAATGTGAGCATAAATATTACAATGAAGTGTATAGATACACCAATGTAAACAAAGTTTTGAGCAGTTTCGATTTTTTTTTTTTTTTGAAAAATATCGAGATGTGAGACAGAGCTTTCTGTATCTCTTGTCACATTTTTCTGTTTTGAGAGAAGAATCTACAAATAAATTTAACATTTTTGAGAAAAATGCTTATATTTTCGTCTATTGCCAATTTCTAAAACTTACAGCTTTTTCCAAGCTATTTACGACGAAAGACGATCAAAAACATTTTTTTTTTTTTTTTTGTTTCTTTAATTCGTAGCCGGTCACCTAAATGCAAGGGTAATTTACTTTTATTTGGACTACTAAAATGTCAACTAAAGCATGCTTTTTCTGCCCCAAAAGTTACAGAAGTATTGATCTCTTATTTCTCCAGAAGTTCATAACAATGAATTTTTGAAAGCAGCCAAAGCTTTTGATGATATGGTATATACTCTAGATTCTTCAAAGAAATTGTGTTTTAGACGATACATTATTGCGAGATAGACATCAATTTGCTGATTGAACTAATGGAATAGACCAAAAAGACGGGTTTGGGGTCAAATGTCGCGGCCGAAATGTCGCGGGCCAAAATGTCGCGGCCAAAATGTCGCGGGTCAAAATGTCGCGGCCAAAATGTTGCGGTCCAAAATGTACCGTATCCAAAATGTTGCCGGTCAAAAAATGTTACCGGGTTTATATGTCGCGGGTCAAAAATGTCGCCGGTTCAAAATGTCGCCGGTTCAAAATGTCGCCGGTCAAAAATGTTGCCTGCCTAAAATGTCGCTGTTAAAAATGGCGCCGGTCCGAAATGTCATCGGTCCAAAATGTCGCCAGTTCAAAATGTAGCCGTTCCAAAATGACGCTAAGTGCATATTGTGCTAGAATGTTTCCCAGTTTCAAAATAGTACAGCTTTAACGTAGCCAGTAATTTACAAATTCAATGCCGCTTAATTATGTTGCTCAATTTTACTAATAAGTTTATTACGATACAATAAAACAACTGTTTAGAAACTTTTTTTAAACGTAGCAGTTTAGAAAATTAGCTTAATTTATTAACAAAAATATACCTAAATTGATTTCATCTAAAGCTTAAATTATTTCAGTACCGAAATAATGCCATCGTTTTTTCAGGGCTGTGCTTAGGGCCCAGGGACGTTAAATTTCTACCTTTTTTCTTTTCTTTTCTTTTTTTTAACAAATAAATTAAACTAATAAATTTGCGGTAAATGTTTTTTTTTCCTTTTGCTAAAACGGAAAACTGTGTAATCCCCGCGCAGCCGGCATGTTTCTTCTGAAACATTTACTCTAAGATTAGGTTGGGGACATTTGAAATCAAATTAGGGAAGTATTTGAGAACAGATTAGGAAACACATCAGGGCACGCTCGTTCATGGAATTATTGCTTTCTCTGTAACAACTGGGTGGCGGAAGGGGAGGTGAAATGTCAAGAGGAAAAATAGTATGATATTCAACTCCACATTTAAATACTGATTGTAACGAAGGTACAGTGCCATGTCGGAGCTGATTAAAGCCAGAAATGAATAAGCATCTCGCCCTTTAGGACCATTCTACAGACAAAATTTTGTCTGAATACTTGCATTACTTCTTAATATACATCACTCACAAATAATGAAAAATAGAAGTTCAATCGCTCTGCTTCCTCGATGCTGTGACGTATCTTCCGAAGGCTTCCTATGGGCCGATTTTTTATTTGATTTCGTCTAATTTAAACCTTCTTCAGACAAAGAAATTACGCATGCTGAAAACATTCCATTACTTTCTTGTATGTAAAAACTGCTTTAGAAGAACTAGCGGCAAAAACCAATCACCACTGAATCCCATATTGGTATATGTATGAATCAAATTTCATTCTAATTCATGCAGTAAGTTTTGAGGTAGAGTCGCCCCAAAGCAATAGGTCACGCAGATACACACTTACATATTTTCCTTTAAAAAAAAACGGTACAATTGAATTCAGCTTACGTCAGAGCGTGTAAATTCGTCCAAATTGATATCACTGATCCAATACTTTCTTTTACACATGAAATGAAGAAGAAAATAAAAACACCTCTATTATTAAATAATATAGACTTGCTTTCCATCATGTAATAAATTTTAACAAAAGCAATTTTTAAACATTGTATATCTATCTTATTCATTTCATTGTTTTTTAACTTATTCTTTTTTAACACTTAAATTTTCTTTTCGATATCAATTAAACTTGGCTTGAGCTGCTAATCTATTCGTTTTGAAGTTGGTAAATAGCGAGTCACGGCGAAATAAAATAAATAACGTACGCTTATTTGAAAACTATTTGTTTCTTATAAAACGCTCGAAATAGTTACAAGCCGAAATTCTAATTTTTTAAAAATATTTTTCAATCATTTTAGTCCATACAATCGTAAACGCACACGTTCATCAACAGCAATTAACAATCTTTTGCAAATGTGGTGCTCAAAAGCCTTCTGGTATGTTTTAATTTTTGGTAACAACTATACCAATATCGGACTTTCTACATTTTTGTCCGACGACATTTAGTTGGCGACATTTCAGGCCGGTTCCATTTTGGACCGACGACATTTGGGCCTGATGGCATTTTGGCCCGGCGACATTTTGGACCAGCGACATTTTGGACCGGCGACATTTTGGCTCGCGACATTTTGGGTGTATACCAAAAACACGTGCGTCTAAATTGCTTAATTCATCATCAACAAGAATTGTTCTTTATAGAAAGTAATTTGTTAAAATTCTCAGAACTACTGAATGGTGTGTTTTACAGCATTTATTTCAGAACTAATACCATTTAAGTGACAGCAAAAATATGCACCCCCCCCCCCAAAAAAAAAGAGAGGAAGAAGTCCTAGCAAACATTAGTTCGTTAATCATATTTAGACAAACCCAAACTTTTTTACTACTTGGAGTGTTTAAGGCGGAGCGTAATTTGAATCTTAACGATTGGTTTTCTTTATTTCAGAAAGAATTGAACCTTTTGAATATAATGAAAACAGTCTATGTGATCAAAATAGTCTATGTCTTTTTTTATTTATCAAGATTATTTCAAATCATAGAAAAACCAAAACAAAAACAGATAGCTCTCCATGAGTAACTTATCTTATATTGTATTGATTTTTTTTTTTTTTTTTGTTTTTTTTTTCGTATTTCTGGAAATTAAGAAATACGACGTTCAATAAAGTGAATTGAGCACTAGAAACCTTTAAAGCACAACTGTCAACAAAGTAAAGCAATCGGCTTTATTTAATTCTCAATTCGCCTTTTGTGATATCGTAGAGATATTTTCTTGTTATTTGATATGCTTTTTATCAATTTTATAAGTAAAAAATGGGGTTTTCTTAAAGGTTTCCTTTTTCTTTTGTTTGATTTTTTTTATTCGAAAAAATTCAGTGAATCGATACATTTCCAAACCACGAATGAGAAAAATATCTTTGAAAAAGTTGTCCCAGTATTTTATTTTTTAAATGTGTTTATGTACGAAAAAAAAAAAAAAAACGCTTGAATTGCATTAGACGAGACAAAATAGAATTTATTTTGAGGGGATTCATAAGTAATTTTATGTTATGCATATTTTGATGAGACCTTTATTTCTCAGAATTTCCTCCTTTTACGTAACATTATAGTAAATATGTTGCAGAGCGAGTTTCTCCTAAGAATTCAACTATTGAAAATGTCACAATCTTTTGGAAAGGATTGTTCTTATAGCTTTACATTACTAATCCAAAAATAACAAAGAATTATTATTAGTTCAAAACTTTTTATAAAGCAATTCTAACAAGTAGAAGATCTTGAATAGCTAGAAAATAATTATCGTTTACATTGGAGTTTTTTAAATGCCTGAATGGTTCTTTTTGAATAAGATGTTCTTATGTGTGTTTGCCGGGATTTTATTGTTCGGCAAAATTTAGAGTTTTATTCGGAAAATTGACTTTACATCTTCCCAAACATTTCCGTTGAGAATGCCCCTGAGTGCCAATAATCTTGCCTAGTGGTCAGATGTCTAAAGACGGATGGAGAGGTTCCGGGTTCGAATCCCAACTCGGACATGAATGTGGTATCTCTCTCCTTCCTGTCCTCGTCCTGTCTTAGTGTGAATGTATTGTTTTTTTTTTTTTTTTTTTTTTTTTTTTAACCATTTGTCTACCCTACAAATGGTCTTTATGACATGTGTGTCTGAGCTAAATCGGAGTTTCACCTTAATGGGGATCAGTAACAAACAGCAGCTGTACCAGGGTTGGGTTTTTGACGTCAAAAACTAGTTTTTGACATGACATGTCGAAGACCTGTCGAAAACCCGCCGAAAACGTCGAAAACCTGTTGAAAATGTTAAAAACCTGTCGAAAACCTGTCTAAAACTCAAATACAGTGATTGTTGAGATTTTTTATAAACATATAAGGTTTCTCATCCTGAAAAATATTAAATAAAAATGTATACATGTTATCAATCAAGTTTAAGAAACATGAAATTAATAAATTTAATGAACATTATTTCTCATTCTTTTAAACTAAATTGTTTTGCCGTGAAAAAAGTTAAATATAAAAACTTAAATCCAGCTTTTAAAGTAGTTTTGTTTAAATATTTATATAACTATCAATTAGTTATCTTATCAATCAAGTTTAATAAAAATTAAATTTATAAATTTATTGAAAATTAATTCACATTCTTTTAAATTAACTTGTTATGGAGTGAAAAAAAGTTACAAGTATTTAAACTTAAATCCAAATTGAAGAGTAGTTTTGTTTAAAGGTTTTAATAACTATCAATTAGTTATCTTATCAATCAAGTTTAATAAAAATTAAGTTAATAAATTTAATGAAAATTAGTTCGCATTCTTTTAAATTAACTTGTTATGCCGTGAAAAAAGTTAAATATTAAAACTTAAATCCAGTTTTTAAAGAAGTTTTGTTTAAATGTTTAAAAACAATCAATTAGTTATGTTTTCTGTCAAGTTTAATAAAAATTAAATTAATAAATTTAATGAAAATTAATTCGCATTCTTTTAAATTAACTTGTTATGTTTAGTTAACTATCCAGTTTTTAAAGTAGTTTTGTTTAAATGTTTTAATAACTATTAATTAGCTATTTTATCAATCTAAAAATCTTTATATCAGAATTTAAAGTGATTTTTTTTCTTTTGAGTAAAAGCAAAACTAAATTAATTAGTACTCAGTGTACAAATCTGCTAAGTATTTTTGATCAAACTATTTTATTTATTTATTTATTAGTTATTGTTGTTACTTTTGTAATCAACTCTATCTGAGAATTACTATAAATATTCTGTAATGGAAAATAAGCTTATTGTTTCAATAGTATTTCTGTGGTTTCTTTAAAAAAACTCATAACAAAAAAACAATACAAGCTTTACTCATTTTTCAGCACTTAATTAATGTACCCACTTCATTTTTAAAATAAATAAAAAAAAACTGTTACAGTAATTTCTCGAAGCAATAAAGCCATTATCAAAAGCCATATGTTTGATTTTTTAAAATATTAGTTACCATTATTTACTCCCGAGCCCTTCAAATATGTTTAGGATTGTTTATTACACTTTATTTTAATAACCTAAAACTCCAAAAGTTTACTTTAGTGTCTGAAATCAGAAATTGTAAAATTCATTTGAAAATATATTTTGATTATCAATATCAAATTTAAACATGTTTTGGACAGAAATTTAGGTTTTTGACAATTATGTTAAAAACCATGTCAAAAAGGGGTTTTTGACATGACGGTAAAAACCACGGTTAAAACCGGATAAAAACTCCGACTGTCAAAAACTTGCCAACGCTGAGCTGTACCCTTTCTACCATAAGTTGTGTAGCATTGACTATTCGAGACGAATAGTTTTTGAATCAACCAACCAACCTGTTGTTGTATACTTTAATCTTTCAAAAAAGCGGAAAATAAATTCTGCGCAGTTTAGCAGTATGTATGGTGGATAAATATTACTACTTTAGAAATACTAAGATACGGAATTCGTTACCAAAAGCAACACGTTAAAAGATTATTAATAATGTCAAAGTTTAAGATTTTACTCCAATACAGATTTCATCACGTCTGTAGATCATATCTCATCTCGTAATTCCATCTAAAATATTTCTAAATCGTGAGTTAAAAAACGTGATTAATAAGCAATAATGGAAATGATAAAGTGCTTAGATAGCATCATTTATTAGATGAGGGGAAATTTAACAAAATTTCTCATCTAATCATGTATCGTTTTTGATAAGCATCAAATTTTGTCACTAACTATTACAAAATTTGTCTGGTGCAAATGGAAAAAAAATGTATTTACAAAAATATTTCACTCAGATTTCGGCTTGTTATCTAACATATTATAAAATCCTGCTCCCCTTCCCAACATGAATTTTAAATAGTTTTTATCGAATGCTGAATTACTTGAGTGGATTCAGAGCAAGTGGTTTTCATTCTTGGAAAAAGGGATTTATAAGTGTAATTTTTTAAAGTAAGCAGGGGATTTAGGGCCTACTTTTCAAAAGATGTCCCAAAAAGTAAACTTCATTCTGTGTATAATTGCTTAAAGATTGGTTGTGACTCAAATGCTCCCCCCCCCCTCCCCGGTTGGACCCACGGTTGTTTACCTCGCAAATTAATTAAAATATTGCGTTTTCTCAAACGTTACTTTAGATTCGTTACTTTAACTTAGTTTATATTATCGACAAAAATAATATAGATAAAGGAATGCAATTTCAATAAAATATACTACACCTGAAATTTACGTGCAGGAAAATTCGAAAATTTCTAAAACTGAAGGGTTTTATTCTCATTACGTTAGAATTAAAGGATGACATTTTTAAAAATCGTATATTAGTTTACCATACGATTTTAAAAAGACTTCATAGGTTAAAAATTGAATCAGTATCAGTTTAAAATCCGTCAGGAAGTTTCAAAAGGGAATCATTTTGTTGCTGAGGGGTAATAAATGGTAAGTATGGGTGCAGTTTGTAATAATAAAACAATTTGCATCTATGAAGGTTATTGAAATGTATCTACGTTTTCCTTTGATATGTACGCCTCGTTAACACAACAGCTTGGAGGGGATATTTTTAGTGGATAATCTTTATCACATTTAAATCAATCATAAATATCATCACAGTGAACAGTAATTAGTTACTACCTTACAATCTTCGTTTATCTTTTCGATCAACTTCCGGGATCACTGTACAAATCAGAAGTTAAAAAAATATAATAAAAATAGCAATAACGAAACGAAAACATATCATTTATAACATAAGTAATCCTGGCGCTCACCTGCACCATAAATTCATCTTAGTTTTCAATATTTCGTCAGTTAAGAAGCAAAATTTATGCAAATAGGTTTGTTCACCTTACACCTTCTGTTCATTTTCCTAAGGTTAGACATCATGATGAAACATCGCGTCAGAATCTGAACCGGTAGTACGCACGCGCTGTAAAAGAAAAAATAACATTCTAATCGAAACAACATACTGATTAATGTAGCTGCTGGTGACACAGACACGTGTCATTAATTTTTCGTGACAAAAATAATCACTTAAACGACTTACGAAATTGCAGTTAAATATGCCATGGCAGTCATTCCAGTCATAAAGGCATCGCCCAAAGACCGTATTTGATATTCATATTAAAACATCAGTAAAAAAGTGTTCATGATTACATTTTTGACAAACATTGGTATTTTAATTTGAACCCTCTAGGTGTAACCCAAGGACACCTAGAGGTGAAAAATTCCTTTTTAAGTTAATATTTCTAAAAAAATGTCTCTGATTACCTTTAATTTTTCTTTCTTTTTCTTTTTTTTCCGATGCAAAATCTTAAATGCGGTTGAATGTGATTAAATATTAATTGATTTAACGCCATAATTTATTTATTAAACTTTATGCTTTAATCGTTTTCGATAAGTGCTGATTGTTTTTTTTTTTTTCATTACAGTATAATTACCCTACCATAAAAGTTGAAACAAAAACGGAAGAATGCAGTATAAATCATAATAACATAGCTAAAGCTAAAAAGCTCTTTCTCGATTGTTCAATTTCCCCTCTTGTTTTACTATATATATATTTCAATTTTATTGTTCACAAGTTGACTTGCTCGCTATTTGAGCCCTAAAATTTATTTGCTATTTTTATTGACATTCAACTTCCTAATTAATATATTTCAGGCAGTGATTCAAAACCAGATGATTGTTGCCTTTCTTTTAATTGTTTAGCTGATCTAAATTTTTATGTCATCTGTGAGTTGGTACGAGTACATGTATTACGTTTATTTTGCTTTAAAATTTTCATATACACATTAAGTATTGTTCAACAACAACAGTGTTGTGCAATGACTACAGTTTCGAATCGATGGCTCGCATACATTTTAGATTGAAATTAGTTTAAAAAAATTAATTATTTTTCTAGTTACAATGAAAACTCTTTTGAAGAAAAACAGGACCTTCTATTAATATATATTTCTAATATGTGCAAATAGTTTTTTCGCTCCTGCACTTGCATGCAAAAACGTTGCTTGAAACTTAAAAATTAATTCATTAGACTACATAATACTACATTGACAAGAAGTTTGAAAACGAGTGACAATTTTCAAAAGAATTCTATCACATTGAATTAGTGAAAATTGTATTTTTGGATTCCATTACATATAAAGATAGATAATTTTTTTTTTTTTCTTTTTATGCACAGGGGAAGCTATTAAGAGGACAGTGGGCCTTTGAAAAGCTGAATTTCGTCAAAAAAACTCGATTTCTAAATGTTTTATTTTTTACTTCTTTAAACATCTAGACACACAATGCAATTTTTTTTTTCGAAAAATTCCTATTTTTGGAGGCGATAGAGCTGATTTTGCAATGTAAACAAAACCGCCACGCCCCCTCGGCTGCTGTCAAATGTCTGCAGCAAATGCTAAAAAATTTAAAAAAGAAGGCGTCACGTATGAAGCTGGCGGATTTTAGACTGCATTTGAAATTGTTCTAAGTTTAATGAATAGTGCTTATTTTTACATATACTGAAATTCATTATATGTGTTTTTTATTGTTCGGTGCATAATATTCAGAATACGACTAGTAATAAATTTATATTATTTTTTTTAAATTCAAAATTAATTGATAACCTTTTTTAAACTATATTAGTATTGAAAAGTATTACTATCGTAAACAAAATGAAAAATTTTATAGTCTTTACTTGGATAGAATTCGAAACTTTTTGAAAAATATACATAAGTAAAAAGATTTTATTTCACTTCTAATTTTTTTAATAAATATTTTTGTTTCTAATTATGATTATTAATCTCATAAAATGTTTTTAAAGAGTACATATAAAAATGTATAAAAAATAAAGCCGAATATTCAGTAATTTTTATGTTAATGTATTGACTCTTCTTTATATCTATATTTTTCTCAGTACGTGATTTTTCAGTAAAATGTTTCACAAAAATTGTCCCTTGCACTAAGATTTTCATGTTGCATTCTTGAAACTTGGTATAATTGTGCGTTTTGACATTGTTAATAAATGTTACTTAAATTGAACTCATAATTTTAAATTGAAATTAAAAATTTTGTGTAGTAATCACATATTGTGCCTCATTTTTTAAAATTTGTTTACGAAAAATTTATTATTTATTTTTTATACCTAACCTAACATGTATTATAAAACATTGGTTTGCTAACATATTTGTAACCAAAATATCAAAAAATTTAAGCTAAAAAAAAAAAAAAAAATATTGCGCAAGGGACATGTTTAATTAGACGTAATTAAAAACCTATTTTACAAAAAGTTTTCAATATTTTTTATTTAAACTTGGTAGATATAGTGTATTGAATATGTATAGCTGACACAAAAAAATGAAGCTCCTAACTCCAAAAGTAAAAAAGTTCATTTTTAAGCCCCACTGTTCCCTTAAAAGCGTGTTTAAAAACCATGCATATCACACAAATTGCTAATCTTTTCTACTTTAAAGTCTGCTCAAAAGAATACTTTTAAATCTACATTAATTCATTAGAATTGCTTTAAATGAATATCCTCTCATTACACTGGATCAATCGGTAAAAAGTTCAATACATAATTTAAAGTGTCCATTTTACTATTCTCTTTATGAGTAATTAAAATATCATGCTGCCTACACACATTTAATTTTTTTTTTTCTGAATTTTCAATAAGAGCATTACCCCAGAGCATTTTTTTTTCTTTTATTATGTATCACTAAAGTGGAAGATTCTGAGAACTTAAGAGTACACAGAAGTGCTGGGGAAAATTTATGGATTAATGCTTTTCCATTTTCGCCTCTTTTCTTCCAAATGATGCAATTTAATGCAAAATTGGTTCAATACTCACCTTTGCGCTTGAAAATGGACAAGAAAAAAAAAGTAAAAACTGAAAGGGTAGTCTGTTGAACCGTAAGCGATTATTTAATGGGTTCTCTTTTATGCATAAGAGCTTTCGAGAGATTATGAAAGTGCCCAAGGGATGGATTTTGAGTTGTTGAGAAGTTTTAAAAATGACGTCTTCCTGAAGTTTCGTTCTTCGACTTCTTTAGATTATCTTGTTGAAGTGTTTACAAGCATTCTTGCCCAATTTTGCGAGATGTGAATTTTTAATTTTTAGTTAAAAGCGTCTCATTGATTTCTTATTCTTAACACTTCCATTTATTGTAAGTTTTAAGAGGTAAAAGTTTCACAAAATATAAGTGAGAACATTTAAACTTTATGAAATGCTTTTAAAAACTACCTTGTTTTTTTTTTTTTTTTTGAAAACTAGCAATGAACCTATCCGTTAGATGAAGCAAATATTCTGTCAAGTATTCAAGCACGTGGTAAAAAGCCGTCATATCTTGTGCAAAATGGTTTTACATTTGCACAAGATATAATGATCGCTAGTTCAGAAGTGCTTTTATCACACGATTCGCTACATCAATCGCGAATAGGATTTTTATGCTCCTTAAAATTGTTAATGTTAGAGTTAAAGATAACTAATAAAATATCTTTATGATGTAGAAATTAAATAAATTATACTTAATTATTAATTTAAGAGCTAATTGTTTATTTTAATGTTGGCAAACGTAGATTTTTTTTAATCTTAGGCAACCCGAGATTTAGAAAATGGTTTGCGATAGTATCAGTATCTTTTTTCCTAATTCTGCTTAAAATTCTGATGGCAAATTATACCCGGCCAACGTTGCATACTTTTCCGTTTTTGTTCTGTATTTGTTGAAGAAATGGCTAGATATACAAGTAGAAAATACAGAAATATACCTACTGCTCAGTAATGAGTTCCTGAGGATCTCAGGATGAGAATTCAGATGTCATGACCGAGCTGTAGGTATACTTACTTTTAGTTTCGCCTTTTCCCTGGCTTATAGGCCGCAACTTACTGCATATTACAACTGAAAATGATAACGTAGCGGCGTAAGGTTTGAAATTGTTTTAGAGTGAGCATAATTTGTCGCTGATTGTGGTCTTAATGCTTATAGACTTTTATGCTCGAAGTTGTACAGTGAAACAACATGAGTTAAGGACAACTTTAAAGCTAAAATATTTGATGAAAGCTTATCTTTTGAAGGACACAAAACTTTAGGCTAAATTAGTTAATCGGCGTATATTTGTGTACCAAAAAGATTACTTAAAACAAAAAAGTATAAATTTTTTCAACAACTCAAAATCTTACTTTTTTTATTCGATCCGTTACTTAGTCAATCAGTTTTAGTTATTTTATCATCTAACACCACAGTTGCTTCATTTACAAAAACTGAGCATCTTTGATTATGTGGTATTAAGGGAGTTAAATGGGCTAAATATCATAGAATGAACCGATATTTTTACACAGTTCCAAATTCTTCAGTTACAATAAAGGTAGCATATACGTGTGCCTACAAAAGGTTTCAACTAAAAGTTACAACGAAATATCAACCTAAACGAATAAATTATTTATATTTCTCAAAGTCACGCAATGGCAGAGATTATAGAAGATTTTGAGTTATCCAGCGTGCACTGATAAAAATACATGCTGCACAAGGCACCTTTAAGGGTGAAACGTTGTAGCACCAGCGGCACCCCTTGAAATGTGCTATTTTGAAGCCTAAAAGAATCCTTGAAGGTACCATTGGTCCCCCTTGGGTGACATGGGGCAGCGAAAGGGTGTCAGAAATCCATAGGGTGCCACGTGAAGCCAAACAGCACCTTCCAGGGTGCCATAAGGAGTCAAGTGGCATCCTTCAAGGGATGCCCCTGGTGTTACAACGTTTCACCTTTAAAAGTGCCTTGTGCAATCTGTAGTTTTCACAGTGTGCATTACGAGGAGGCCTGCTACGTTACACTCCCGAAAGTTCAAGGGAATAAGTTCAAAGAAACAAATAATAAACGAATAATTTATATAAACGAATAAGCTAAAAGGAAATAAAATTAAAATGGATGAATAGCTATTTTTACGCACAGCTCCAAGGCCTTCAACTGAAGAACAGGTTAAGAGCAAAAAATATGGCTTTTCATGTTACTTTTGTGCCGATAAACTTTGAGTTAAAAAAAAAATCCTATTTGTTTTGTTTGAGCTACCTAATGGTAAAAGCAAATAAAAGCTCTTCTTTAAGCCTATTCAACGTACCAAATACAAAATTGGAAGTTCACCGCAAGAGAAGCAATAAGTGAATTAAACTAATTAATATTTTTTGCTAGCTTTGATGATATAGTAAACAGAAAACGTAAGTAATTTGAATATAGACTGTCGATGAAACTGTTAAAAATTCATTTAAACTTATATGTTTTCCGTACAAACATATAAAGCCACACACTTGTTTTTAATTGCTTGAAATTTGTTCAGTTCGGAAAGGTAACAAGCATATACAGGTGATCAATTCAGCATTTTTTATCACATAAGAAAAATTATTTCTGACGTTATTTGAAGATTTAGGTGCAGATTGTCAGCAACTCTCTTTTTTTTTCTTTTAGAAAGATTGAAGCTATTCTTTTATGACAGAATGATGCGCAAAAGTAAAGAAAAAAGAAAATAAAATAAAAATAATAAAAGTAGAAAATTAAATAAAGTCAACTGATTTAAAAACAAAAGTGCAACTTAATAATCAAGCAGTGTTTTATTTTACAATTTAGATTTACATTAAGCTGTTTAATTCTTGTTGTGTATTTTTAGGTATAATTGAATAATAAAAACATTACTAGTAAGTACAAATACACGCTCGTAAAAAAGACGACAACACTTTTCATGATATTTCTTGCTTTTGAGGGTTACATAACATTCTTTTCCCTCGGTAATAAAACAGTTGTACATGTAGTCAACATTCTTCTATTATAAATGGCGTAATACGAATTTTCATTTTGGTTTTTTGCAAGTGCTTCAATTTATTACGTCATCTTCCTTTCTGTCAAATAAGAAAACGATTTCTTGGCAGAGGAGTCTTTTCTATTTCCGGAGTTTTATCCTATTCTTTGTTCTTTTGTAGTAATAAATTTCCAGGTCAATCATTGAAGCAGTCGTCATTACATTTAGATGCAACCATTTCCAAGAAATACAGTTAAAAGGTTTTAACTTTTACATTCATTCATACAGAATCATGAATAGGTAAACAGCATTATTTTTGGAATATGTCCAGTGATAAAAAGCTTTTTATAAAGAGACATGCAGGTGCTTCGAGGATACAAAGATATTTTTGAAAGCATCAAATGTACGCTTTTGAATAGAGAGACAAGTCTGAGGAAAAAAAAAGATGAGTGTTTTAATAAAAGTTACGTAGGCAAACTAGAACATTCGGGAGAACAAGCAATTTTCACTGGTAAATAAAAAAGAAAGGACCCAATAAAAGGCACAGTTCAAACCTGTCCTAAAATCTTTTGAAAATTGAATATGTACAGATCACATACAGCTCACTTCCAATTATCCGCGAAACCGGGTGGCACGGGTACGCGGATAACAAAAATCGTGGATAATCCGAAAAAAAGTAGAAAATATAGGGGGAATAAGATAAAAAATGTACGTTTCTTAAAAGTAATTGCACTGCACTGAAAACGTGATATGCACAAACAGTGACGATAGGTACAGCATAAAAAATATTTGTATTTGAGGTTCTCAAGCATATGAAATCTATAAAGAAGTGCTACTTACGATAAAGTCCAGGTAAAATAATTCATTGGATAAAGTACACCGCACTCTTGGACAAGAAATGTTAAGAACAAACAAAATTTAAATTCGTGCTTTTTTGAAAAAAAAATCAGTTAACCATGTTTGTTTTTTCCCAAGACAATAGAAGATAATCGAGAATTTACTGTATTTCACTGACAAAGGAAAAAATAAAATAAAATAAAACTTTGTTAGAACAAAAAAGTAAATGCAATACACACTAGATTAGTTACAACATCTTGAGACTGCAGTTTCGTCTTTATTATGGGCTCATCAATATGGAATGGGGAGTAACCAAGATGGAAGCAGATATTGTCTTTTAGAAGCTTAGAGTAACAAAAACAATGGTAGTAAATGTAATATTAGCACACGCTAAACAGCATGCATTTCTGCACTAGCTCAGCCTTATGGGCGATAACTTACTTAACATAAAAAAAAATGATAAAAACTACACAAGTACAAGCAGATATAAAAGTACCATTCCAACAAATAATGTGAATAAATTATTGCATTTCTTCGGGAAAATGTAAATATAGAAGCTATAATGTATTAAGCAGAATAAAACAGCAAAATATTTCAAAAGTAACAAGACAAAAAAAAAAAAAAGGTTGAAAGCAAAATGGGGAAAAAAATCATACCATATTGATTAACACTAAATAGCAATAAAAGGAGAAATAATTAACAGTTGCAAAAGAAAATGCACTTAAAAAGATTTTGTTTGCCACTAAAATGCTTTTCGATTTTTCTCCAATAATACAAAGGGATTTTTCTAAATTAAACGCTAGGTAATAGCTAATAACTTACAATGTTTCACTGCAAACAAGTTTTCAAATTAATATGTTTCAGTTTTCTGTTACGCTATTGGTTTCTCATCGTAACACTGAAATCTAAAGAAATGTTGATTAATTTTTGAGGCAGTAAACACTTTATTTTGCTATGATTTCTAACTTGCGTTTTTCACCATCCGAAATTATTCGATTTTTAAAAGAAAAAAGAATATTGTAGCATATTTACACTTAAAATTCGGAGGATAATTGCCCTGCATATTTGATACTAAAAATTTATCTTTACGATAGCAAAGATGCATCACGTTAAATTCCTCACAGGCATGAATTAAGGGAAAGTATTGGACTTCTACTTAAAGTTCTGACTTAAAGTTCTGAAATGCGTTTTCACCAATAGAAAAACTGACGAGAGGTGGCCATACAAAATAATTGTATGGCATTAGATAGAAAACGTGCTGATTTTCATTCGAAACATTTGTGAAAGCTGACACTGCGGTGGTTTTTCGAAAATTTCAATTTATTATTATTCCTTTATTATTTTTTTTATTAAGCATCGGTTTAGTGTAGAGCAGCTCGCTATTAAAGCTTTATTAGTTCAGTTGGTTAGAGCTTCGGGCGAATAATGCGCATGTTGCTATGTTAGATAATGCTATTTTTGTATCATATTCTCCTCTTGTAAATTACGATAAACATATACTTTGAACTCATTGCAGTATTCTCAACAATAGTCGCATTGTTGCATAAAATCAGTTTCTTTTTTCAAGTGATAAATCGCTATGTCATAACTTACTTTTAAAGGTTGTTCCTCTAAATTTTAATTAAAACCTCAGTGGCTGCTTTAGAATTTACCTAAATATAAAGATATTAGGAATAACTAATTTTTGAATGTTGTATTCGAGAAATCATGCATCGATTTTATTTATTTATATTTTTCTTATACTTTTTGGAGCGAATCAAACTTATAGAAATAATCTTCAGAACTAGAAACATTTTTCATATTTTACTTTAAAGCTTTTTTCTTTCTGAAATTTATTTGAGGTGAACATTTTTTAAATTAAAAACATATTCACTTGTTAACTATGGGGAAATCGGAAATATCTGAATTGCAGATAAAAAATAACAATATATGATAAATTCCTAACTATACGGTTTTTAATGACATTCTTCATGACTAATAATAAAACTAATTGAAGCAAGTAACTTTACATTTAATGACCAGATGGGGAGTGCAAGTTAATACTTAAAAAACGACAATATTTTCACGGACTCATTATTAAACAATGACATACCTTACATAATTGCTTGGAAACAGGCGGAACGTCTTCTTTTCGTTACCTAATATTTCTTCACTAATAGTTAAGCTTCAAAAATTCCCAAAGTACGGTAATAGTTATGGTTGTTTTCATTTAGGAAATGTTTCCATTGACTTCAACAGACTCTATTTTTTCTCTCAAGAAAAATCACTGTGTCAAAGAAGATAAAGAATCATAAATCAAATATAAAATTGCAATTATAATAATTTCGAAACGATGAAAATATAAGAAGAGAGTTAAATATACAGGAAGTGGAAATCAAACTCGAACATTTCCACATCCAATTCGAACATTCGATTAAAAGTAAAATTTTAGCGCTCCGACGTTGTTTTAGTCAAAATTTGGCAGCTGAGCTATGAGAGTAAACCGGTAAATGTTTTTTGTCCCGTTGGACTACCTGCGCTTTTATAAGAGAACAAAGGTGGAAAATGGCTACCACAAAAAAGATGGTGCAAATTATTATCTGGTGAGCAATGCAGAATACGAAGCCGTAACAACAAAATAATGAATGTATTTCTTTTAGATGCTATTATCTTGAGTTCTATTTCTTTTATAAACTGTCTGAAACAATATTTGAACTGTTGTTCCCTGTTTGTGTTCTGCAATGCATGTTCCAGAGAACAGCTTGCGTCTTCTCTTATGGAGACTCTATTTTTTCCTTTGTTCCCTCATAAAAAGCAAAATCGTGTCAGACGAAAAAAAAACTGCCAACTTTAAAAATTGATCTGTCAATTTTTGCCAATATCTCTCTCGTAGCTGTTGACCCTTTTTTTAATCATGTGTTCAAATTTGGTACGTTTGACTTGGACACCGTGTAGCTTATTAGCTTTCATTATCTATCTTGTCTAGGGGAGACCGTTGTGCCTTGGAACACTTTTCAGTTTTTTGGAGATATTGCTTTGAAATTCGTCAATTTTGCCCGACTTTCGGTTCCAACACCTTACAACAGTCTTGACTTACAGTTGTGCGTACCAAAATTGTTTTTCCATCATGCATAGGAGACGCTATGAATTAAATCCAAAGGGACGTTTTTGTTCCAAGGTACGACAACAGTCATGTACCTTGAAACGGGGAGTGTTGTACCTTGGAACGCTTGGTATTTTTGAGGAAAAATTAAAAAAACAGTAAATGAGAACACTTTTATTCTTAGTAATAGCAGTAAGAAACACATTGAAAACGTTAATAGAAATAAGAATTATGTATCAATAACCACGTAATACAATAAACGTACATCTTTCAATAAAAACGAATCAATAAACTGAGAAAACATGAATATAAAAAGGTTGACGTTTTTGGAGTTTTTTCTGGCTTTGACGTTGACAATGACTTTCCACTTTGACTTAGGAATTTTTCTCTTGAGACTTCTTTTTTTTAAAAATTATTTTGTGAAATAATAACTTAAAGATTTTCTTTCCTTTGGTCCGGTCGCTCCCTCCTGCAGCTGTATCTGGAAGAAGAGCCGTAATGTCTTGGATATCTATAGAAGCGATATCAGGCACTAATGGGTGATTAAATGAATTGTTGAAAGATTTTCTCAAGTGGCTCACTTTAAACTAACTCTCTTTGTGACAGTTTTTGGGTAATACAGCCTACGTAATGAATTATGCTTCTGTTGCCGAGAAATTTTACCAGATCAAATGCTCTAACTGAGATGCTGGTAGCCAAAGGGGGGTTTATTTCCTTGGCGTCTTCTTCTTGTGGAAAAACATATGAATAATTGTTTTCTGTGGAAGAAAACAGTTCTTCTTATGTTCCAAGGTACAAGACACTTTTTGTTAGGTACAACATGGACTTCCATTATAAAAAAAATGGAAACTATTTAAACCTCACATTTTCCTCATTAAAATTAGTATGAAAATTGGTTTCTAGATAGTATAAAAAACCATAACGGATAACAATGAAACACTTACATTAAAAATGTGGGAGATATGAGTCAAACTCGACAATCTCAAAAAATTACTTTTTTATCACTTTTATCACTTCGCAACCCAAACGTTGTCTTGCACTGATAAACTACACTGACAAGTTATGCCTTCCAAGAGAAGACTTTAGACCTGAAAAAATCCAATACATAGCAGTAACAGTCGGGGCTAGTTCAAACGTTTCAAGGTACAATGTTATCAATGTACAACAGTTTCCCCTACACTTTGTGATTTTATTTTGGCTTAAATTTGTGATGCTAAGAATTTTTAAAATTTAGTCTTTCACGTGTACTCAAGGTTATTTGTCAATTACTGTTAATGTTACTACACCTGTTCAGGCAATACTTCATGCATCATAAAATGAGAGTTTATGACACGCATTTAAGCTAATGTCTTCTCGTGATGTAGTTTAACACACAAGGTTTAACACACAACTGCACAAGGTATTGAGATATTTCTTTTCACATTTCTAAAATAGAAAGGAATCACAAATGTAACAGTAAAGCTGCCTTTTGAGCTTAGCTTTTGTATTTTTGGGAGATAAAGCTATCTTCTGCCTCTCATTTTCTCTCTTTTTTATTGCATCTAAAGGCTATAAGGCGACAAAATAAAATGCCATGGTCCTAATGATTCTGATCTGCAATCGGTATTATAGCAATCAGCTCTAAGTATTTTTCCAAATGAGTCAGTAGGACTACAGAGGTGGAAATTTTACAGGACGTTTAATATCTTCATCATTTAATGATATCCATCATCATTATTTACAGCAATCATGGTGATGTTGGATATGCAATCACCATTTCGAGAGCTGTTCATTACTTGGAACATGTTGAAATGAATATCGCATTTTGCACCAAACGCATGTTTTTCTGTTTTTTACTTTAAACTAAACGTGAGTAAATTATATATGTGTGATTTTTTGATCTGTTGATAAGAACTGAAAAAGATCAATGCTGCAGTTTTCTTTAAACGGAAAGGAAACTTGATTTTTTCCCCTTCAATCACACAGATGTCTCGTTTATTTTTTAAAATATAAAACATAAATCTCTTAGTAACCTATTCTTGTCTTGAAGCTCAATTTAAAAAAAAGAATACCTCAAATTAAGTGATAATAGTACGTTTTCATATTATTGGAATAAATATTTTCAAACATTTTTCCTTTTTTTATCTTTTTTAAAACCTTTAAATTTAAAACTTATATTATATGCTTACATTAAATGGACAGAAGTAAAATACATCTATGATTTAATTTGAGTTTTACAACTAAAATAAATCTTTGCTGCACATTCTAAACACGTGTGGAAGTTTTTCATCTTAAATAACACCTTAACAAGCTGGTTTTTTTTTTTACAAAATGTTTGCAGAAGAATCCATGTACAGTTTTTACTATATTATCTAAACAGCTCTTTCCAAGGTTGTTTGCTCAGTTTTGAGAAAATATTTTTTGAAATAATAATTATATTACTGTTTGAAAAAAGACGATGAGTAATTCGTTTGCCTCAAGGCTTCATAATAAATAAAAAAAAATATTCCGTAACATTTTATACCCATTGAAAATAGTATGTTTAGTTTAAATCAAATACAAATGTAATAACTATTTTAAAAGTACTCCATAAGATACAACTATAATATATTTTTTCTTGTAGTTGATGGTTTCCTTTATAATGTAAATTCTTAGCAAACATATAACATGTGATCAATCTTTTGAAATTACAAAATTTTGAATTACGTCGAAAGTAATATTAAAAAAAAAAAAA